>JADBJO010010438.1:12500-22500 GCA_016801955.1 Conus betulinus | reverse complement strand
TAGATGTTGTTTGGGAATATCACGGCACACTTTGCCATGCTTGCGAGACTTGACATGCTGGGGAGAGAAACTCAACCGCGCGACAAAATATATGTCCAGGGCGAGTTGTCGCTCATGGACAACACCGGTTGCCTCCTTACGTCTCTCCCGTTAATTGACGGTAGAGTGTTAATTTTCGGCAACCGTGCAACAACAGCCATAGAAATAGATTCGCCAGACTGCTGATTCCAGGAGTATGGATGTGTGTAGCGAAACGAGGCAGAAGTCGACGGACGCGGGCACTTAAGTTCAAGACAGTGACACTGACACACGCCATTAGGAGTACGGGTACAGATGCACCGATAGAGTTGCGTTGTGACTGTACAAAATGATCGACTTCCATCATTCGTGTCCAGTTGATTAATGTGTGACGAGAGTGACCAGAGAGCAGGAGCGAAACGAGTGTTTCATTGCTCATCGACGGAAGAAAGTGATATTAGTTTTTGTGGTGAAAACGCCCTAGTAATAAGCAACCTACAAAACGCCAGCGCGTTTCTGCCCAATATCCAAGCCATTCTAACGTGTACAAAAAGAAAAAAGAATTGAAAAAAAAAACGTTTTGACGGCTCGCAATGAAAGAGGACTCTCTGTAGAGATGCGACAAGAGATCAACAACTTTAACTACTACTTTCATGGAAAAGGGTGTCCACTTCAGAGGGCCAGCTATTTGACATGGAGGCTAAGAAATAAAGGGTTGATGGGGAAATTCAACAGCTGACAAAGAAACAGGATTTGCTGAACTGTACATTAAAGTACCGAGAGGGGAAAAATCAGGCAAATGGAAAAAGACAACAATGATCTGGAGCAGTACTGGCGTCGATGCCACTTTTGTGACTTTCGTGTGGCAGAGCGTGAAAGAGAGTCAGAAGAGGACTGTGAAGAAAGCCTGTGACATCTGTACTGACAGCGCCGGTGTTACGGAGAATATTGACTCCGTAGAAAAATTTGACTCCCCGTTTCTTTTTTTTCTCTCCGAGAAAAAAATGAACCGTTCAGCTTTCAAACAGGTTTTTGGAGTCAATATTCTACGGAGAATATTGATTTCTTCTGCACAATATTGACTCCCATGGTTACGGAGAACATTGACTCTCGTAGAAAAATGACTCCTGTGTCAAATTTTGTTGCAGTTTGCAAACCCTGGTAAGTTTTCAGCTCCGTTTGTCTGTCTGTCACAGTGTGTGTTTGTATGACAGTACGGGAGAAAAAAAAAAAAGCTGTTTTTCGTAAACTGCTGGATGGATCTTGAATTAACTTGATGGATTGCTTGTACATGTTCCACATTCATCACTCTCACAAGAAAGATCAGGTCGATGGGTCAAAGGTGAAAGTCACTGGTCACGTTATTTTCCTTAGTAGCTGTTTCTCGGGAATTTTTTCGGGAACTGTTGGACAGATCTCTCACGAAAGTTGGTGGGTTAGTTGCTATCCACAATTATCATCTTCACAAAAAAGAAAAAAAAAAGAAAAAAAAAAAGGGGGGTTGTGACTCAAAGATTAAGGTAGCAATGGCCACGCTAATTTTTGTTCACAGCTGTTTCTTTGGGATTTATAAAACGGATCTAAAGGGAACTTGGTTGGCTCGTTGTATTTCACAACCATAAACCTCACATGAAAAAAGTCTGTGAGTGAAAGGTCAGATCACCCTGGCCATGTTAAATTGCACGTATGGGCATGTGCTGGCGTGTAAAGTGGCTTTTATAATTGCTAGTGTGTGTGTGTGTGTGTGTGTGTGTGTGTGTGTGTGTGTGTGTGAAGATAGTCATGCAGCTGAAACAGCTCTTTTAGATGGTTTTCTTTCTTCAAAGTGATAATGCTGTTGATTTAAATCACATATCAAGCAGGCTGTTCTTTGAGCAGTGCATATGCCTAAGATAACCTGGACCCAGAAAAAAAAACAAAAAAAAACAAAACAAACAAAAAACCCCACCCAATCGGACTCAGAGCTTCATTTTTAGGGAATTATTTCGTTATTTAATTTATTGATTGATAAATTATTATCTGGCGTAGTTTTGATGCCAAGTGCAAAATGTAGCCAATGGTAGATTTTGGGGACTTTGGCTAGAAGCCTAACATATTCATTTGGTCATGTTTAATCAGTGTCGTTCTCTAATGTTTCATTCGTCTGACTGACTTGTTTTTGGAAGTAATATTGCTATTGACAAAGATGGAATGGTTGTGTATCTGTGAGTTGGGATCTCGTTGGCTAGAATGTAATGTAACAGTGTAATGTATGTGTGCCGTAGCCCTGGTTCATGTGGTCGCGTCGACGTACATGAACTTTTGCGTTTTATAATACGGTGTGTGTGTGTGTGTGTGTGTGTGTGTGTGTGTGTGTGTGTGTGTGTGTGTGTGTGTGTGCGTGTGTGTGTGCGCGCGCGCGCGCGAGCCATGAATTTGCAGCCGTGTGTGTCTGTATGCGTACGTGTGTGTGTGTGCTGGCGTACACATTGCATGTGCGTGCGTGCGGGTCTGCGTAGCAGCACCAGCAGCAGTAATAACAGTGGTTTGTGTTGTTGGTCTCGTACAAGATTCATCTCTGTCTTGGCCGATTCCTACATCCAAAATTAGTACAGACAGAAAGAAAGACAGACTACTAGCTAAAGAGACAGAGGTTGCTGTGGATTTTCAATTTGGTTTGGACTTCAAGACTGCATTCACTGTCTAATAAAAAGCAGGTGAGAAAGTTTCCTGGCTTTATTTTGCCTTTCATACCAAAAAAGAGAAGTTTTTAGTGTGTGTGTGTGTGTGTGTGTGTGTGTGTGTGTGTGTGAAATATTAGGATTAACTCATTAAAGCAACTCTAGCCGTGGTAATGGTCACAAGGTCACGACGAACAGATTTCAGTGTCTTTTCAGAGTGGCGGTGCAAAGAACAAGTGCCGCACGCAGTTGGTGAACTGTCTGGGCCTTCTGTCTTGTTAGCATGGCACAATAATTTACTTCACTTTACTTTCGTGACGTTGTTTGTAAGTAGCAAACGAAGATGTTGTGGCTCGAAACTTCCCAGAATTATGGTGTTTGAAATCTGTGCCACTTTTGCTGTTTATAGACTTTGTGGTTTTTCAACAGTTTAACTGTACAATACATGTAAGCTAACGCAAAACGCATTACGTGTCGGAAAGAGCAAAGAGCTTTGTCCAAAGAAAAAAAGTTGTTTGTCTCTGGTCACACGACCCTACCTAAGGTTTGTCTCAAGAAGGAGAAAGACGACTCAAACTGTGTTTGCAGTCCTGGCGTACACTTGCAGCTAAAATAAAAGTATGTCACTGCCAGCGTCAATTTACTGTAGTGCCAAAATCTTGGTACTTGGGTCTCCCACAAAATCAACTTTCCATATAAGCTTGACTGCTGTGTGTGTGTGTGTGTGTGTGTGTGTGTGTGTGTGTGTGTGTGTGTGTTTTGTGTGTGTGCCATTGCCAACATATTACATATGATGGGAATGAATAGCAGTTGGCTACTGTGCTGAATTTTATTTGCTTGTGCCTTATTCAGTTCTTTCTCTCTCTCTGTCTGCCTGTCTGTCTGTCTGTCTGTCTGTCTGTCTGTTCTTTCTCTCTCTCTCTCTCTCTCTCTCTCTCTCTCTCTCTCTCTCTCTCTCTCTCTCTCTCTCTCTGGATCTTCTTTTTTCTGCCTCTGTTGGTAAAGCCTCCTTGGTGATGCACGTGCTATGCCCGATATCAATGTAATTGAAAATTTCGTCTTTTTAAAGAATATTTAAGTTCATGTGGATATATGCAGCCCGTCCGCATTGATTGTGCATGTGCGAATCGGCAAGGATCGGTTTCATACTGAATTTCATATTCCTATTCCCAGATTATGCCTTTTTGATTTTTTCCCCAGCAGGTGCACACACTCTTCTCTCTCTCTCTCTCTCTCTCTCTCTCTCTCTCTCTCTCTCTCTCTCTCTCTCTCTCTCTCTCTCTCTCTCTCATGGACAGACTGGTGTGCAGGAATCTGTAAAGAGATTTTAACAAAAATAATAAGGTGGAGATGAAGATGAGTTCCTCAGTATGTATTTTTGTCAGAATTATTTGTAACATGTTCAGATATGCATGTGCTTTGGTCTGCATATGAAAAATTTGGGAAATTGATTGATTTTTTTTTACTTTTTAATAGTGACATACGCCTACTTTTTTAAATGCGTAGGGGTATACACATACACACAGGGGCAAGTTTGCACCCACTCACACACACACACACACACACACACACACACACACACACACACACACACACATACATATATATATATATATATATATATATATATATATATATATATATATATATATATATATATATATAGCTTGCGCCCAAGAGTACAAATTGTACCTAAATGAGCCTAGAAAAGACATGAATACTGGTAAGGTGGAGGTGTTCTTGGTGTGTTTTTGTTCTAGTTTTAGGCCTTGACTAGGTCATAAGGTAAAATCTGTGTGATATTTGGTTCCATGAAAGTTTACAAAGAGAATACTTAGGTCATCCAAAATGTTTCACACACACACACACACACACACACACACACACACACACACACACACAGGACACAGAGAGAGAGAGAGAGAGAGAGAGAGAGAGAGAGAGAGAGAGAGAGAGTGAGAGAGAGAGAGAGAGAAGGTTATCTGATTCCAAGTTGAGGAAATCACTTCTATCCATGTCTGTATTGTTGTCTGTGAAAGCTGTCACAAGTGTTACATTTTCTTATCTTTTCTTTGTTTTCTTTCGTTTTGATTTCTGTTCAAAGTTCGTTCCCGATCCATGTGTGTGTGTGTGTGTGTGTGTGTGTGTGTGTGTGTGTGTGTGTGTGTGTGTGTGTGTTTTCGTGTAGTCTGGCTGAGAACATGCTCGCAGGACCAAAACTTTCAGAACTGTAACTCCACGGTATGTGTCGCTGCCGTGCAAAGGATCATTAAGGTACAGCATTTAGATTTAATGCGAGACCCTCATGCATGTAACGTTCAGCTCTAAACCTCATCTGCCCTTTTTGTTGAAACATTCCTTGTTTCAGGTATTATTTGCAGCATTTGCATGTGATGTTACACTTCAGAGAGACCTCGCCAGGGCCAGAATGGATGCCACAAAGACCAGTTGTATACAGTGTTTTGATGCAAAACATTAATATTATTATTGTTATACAATTTGTTCTTGGCAATTTGAAATTATTTGTTCGTGATTATTACTTTAATTTTAAGGTTTAAGTTCATATTATTCCTAGAAACTTAGGAATCCTTTCCCGTCAGTGTTGCAGTTTTGACGGTTGTCCAGCCCAATCAAAGCATAAAGATTGGAACAATCTGTCCAGACTGGTCCTGATGCGTGCGGCCGTGATAATTAAAAAACTCAATGAAAAATTCCCTACGTCTAGAAGTACAGATCGGACTTGGACGACATTTTGTCCCAGTACTTCTGTCGGGAATATGATAAGACCTGTTGTGAGTTTTGACGTAACGTGACGCAAATGTAACAATCATGAATCCAAGCCAGTGCGCGCCAAAACACCAAATTAAGGGTCACTGAGAAAAATGAAGCAGTATGCGAAAGAGATGGCGGCCAAAAACAAAAGAAAGAATGTATTCGGAAGAATAAGAAGAAGACTGCTCTCTAAAAAAGAAGTCCAACACCAAACTGAAGCAAAATACCCAATGGCCACCGCTCTGATCACCCAGAAGACACATTCTCAGCGACCTACCAAAGATGGCAGGAAGGCATACACATTCTGCGCTCAAGATTGAAAGCTGAACTCTCAGAAGAATGTTTGGCATAGATTATTAATTCCACAGAAGAGCTTCACGGCTGTGTTTTGAACGCCAATGACGAACTTGCAGTACCAGTCAATGCAAGTTACTCGTTGTCGAAAGGACAGCTATACTGCTAACACAAAGAGCATTATTGAATTACCTCAAGTTCGGATGAGTGACAGCGCGGTCTGCAACCCTGGGATAAAGAAACACAAAAGGCACGTCCCCATCCGATGCTAGAAAAGGACTACGTAAGATCAGTTTACGCTCAGTCAAAATCAAGTGTTGCAGATAGATCAGTGGCATCATCTATTTCCATGCCTACATCCAAATACAGCATTGTTGCCGAGACAGTAGAAGTCACCACAAGTCTTGCTGCCAAGGAAGCAACTCTCGAAACACTTAAAAGAAAAGCACACTTAGGAGCACGATTGCAACAGCTGGAAGCAGAGAAGGAAATACGAGCAGCAAAGGCAAAGAGAGGAGCCTATGACCAGGAGCTGACTCCAAACAGTGAAAACAAACAGCGACCTCTTCTGGACGTGTCATTGAAATCTGCACCCAGCAGCCGGGGGCAGTCATCAAGAAAAGATGAGATCGCAAGACCCGTCCAGGACGTCATAAGCGTGAACACCACCAAGACACCTTTGCTCTCAGACCACCACTACCAACCGCAAACTGCAGACTAAATCAACCATCAAGGGCCTCAATCCCACAGCTGAAGAGTTTACACCAAAGCCAACCTCTGACCCAAAACCAAACTCTTCAGAATAGTGTTCTGGCTCTTAACCATACACTAAGAGAATCATAAAGTACAACCACTTGCCAGTTCGTGAACTCTGTACATTCTCAGGTGACCCACTACAATGTATCAAGTGGAAACGTTCATTCCAAAAGTCTCATCAACAACAAACCAGTGAGGAACAGTGACAAACTCGGCTTGCTGGAAGGAAGTGTCTCAGGGGAAGTAGCAGAATGCATAGAGGGAATGTTCTACCGAGCTGATGAAGAAGCTGATGAAGCAGTGTGGAAAATGCTAAATGAACAATACGGTTACCCTTCGTGGTCCTGGGTGCCTTCCGAAGCAAATTCTCATTGTGGCCCAAAATTGGTGCAAGACATTACATACAGTTGCGGAAATTCGCCGATTTTTGTCTGCAGTTGACAGTGCCTCCTCTCATCTCCCAGGCCTGAACAACCTCAATGATGCAGAAGAAAATCTGAACTTCTCCAGAAGCTGTCTGATTGGTTGATAACAAAGTGGGGCAGAGTGGTAGCCAAACATGATGATGAAGGCCTTGACTACCCTAACTTCCATGAATTCACCGAATTTCTGAGAACCCAGGCTAGAATAGCCACCAGACCAGTTTGTTTCTCCGCAAGCCATGAGAGGAGATCGCACTGAGGGAAGACCTACCCCATCATTCACATAGACATGCAAACCCAATGTGTTGACCACAGACACTGTGCCTGGCTCTCAAAAAAAACTACAGCCAACAGTTCGAAACGATCTGAGGAAATGGCGAAGGGTACAAAGGAGTGTGTGTGTTTTGCCACAATAATGATCATAACCTATCCTGCCGATCTGCCTTCACAAAGGGAAACTCTAGTTAAACACAAACAGTTTGTCAAAGACCAGAAACGATGCTTCAAATGTCTCAGTTTTTTTAATTGGCTACCCTACACTATGCGAAAACACCATAACAATCTTTCATTGTAGATATTACACCCTGTAAAATTATTATGCTAAAGACACATTTTATTAAAACCAAAACACATCGATGCTCCTGCAATTAGTCGACACACAAGCCTTGACATTTGAGTGAACAATACTTTGTGTGCGTGACTTTGTTTTGTTTTGCTTCTGTTCGTTTGTGTTTTCCTTTTTACTCCCCCTTTCCCACCCTGCCCCAGGCACCACGCACCCACCCTTTCAGGGGTGTGGTGTAGGGGCTACTGGTTCCCTCCTTGTTCGTTTTTTCCCCCATTTTCTTTTCATAGACTCTGTTTATA
This sequence comes from Conus betulinus, assembly GCA_016801955.1. Lineage (NCBI taxonomy): Eukaryota > Metazoa > Mollusca > Gastropoda > Neogastropoda > Conidae > Conus > Conus betulinus. Next base: position 14,711 of record JADBJO010010438.1, on the reverse strand, counting down.
TTTCGTAATTGGTATATATCCTTGCAGCTTTTCAATATTTCATTTAATACTGATTGGTGCAGAGTAATAAGTTCAAATTGCAACATATGAATTATTACACGTTTGTATGATTTTGACATCTCTAGTTAAACATTGTATGTAAATATATTGAATAATATGTGTATTGTTGATGTAGCATGTGTACTCAACAGACCCATAACTCTCATTGCAAAGGGAAAAAAAAAAGTCCAGTTATTTATATACATATACAGCAGGTATGCAACAATTTCTGACGTTGATTCATTAATGGACAAAGAAAACGTGTTGCAACATACCTACCGTGTTTCACACCACTGGCGCACTGAATGAAACTCCATCTATTTTGTTACATCCGAAGAAAAAACAAACACCCAAAGGTGCTGGGGAGGACCCAGAGAAGCACTGTCTTCATCTGCCTTCATAGAGCAGTCCTGTATCACCCTTGGAGGCCTGCGCTGTGTTGACGATGGGTACAGGCACGCGCAGGACACTCCATTAAGATATCAGGGGACATAAGTGCTCCTGAACAGAGGTAACTCAGACTACAGGATGCAACTCATAACAGCCTTAAAGTAGCAGCCCCCATGGGCGTACCAGCCCATATTTCATGACTGCAGAGCCCACCGGCAAAAAACACCACCCTCCAGCTGTCGAGCACACCCCACAGACCCAACCACCTCTGCCCACGGACAGATGAAGACAGTGCCACTCCAGACACAGCCAAGCTTCGCCATACGGTCTTATGTGCCCTCAAGAGAGAATCTAAAGACATTAGATTTCAGTTTTCTATACATACACATTATGTACTTAAATAGCGTCCCACCTACACCGTTGTTAGGCCCTGGGATACCACTGTTCATAGAATCAAAGGTCTTTTCTTTCGAAACTCAATGTAAAAACTCTTTATCTATGACTCAAAGAAAATATTTTTCGCTTAAATGCCATCAACCGATGGGTAGTAGAGTTTAAACCCAGCTTAATATTCCTAGTATCGTTATTTTCTATTACCCATCCCTGTAATCTATAACCAAGCACCGTGCCAAAGATTTTGCTGAAATGCCTCAAATAAAAAACCCCCGATAATTGTTAGAAGTGTCTAAATTAGGTTATTCCATTTGAAGTGACCCTTCCAATCGTCAATTCTGGTATCACACGCTTATAGCTTTGCACATAAGACATTGCTTTGTTCAGATCATGGTTCTAATTAAGTAAATCGACAAGTCCTTCCTTCAAGGTCCGCACTTCAGCCTCAAGAAATACATAGTTCTCAAGCTAATCATGGACCTGCTTCGTGTGTTTTGTGTCTGGCATTCGTCTGTTCACTGGAAGATTTGATGGTAGCCATGCTCACGCTCATTGGTGGTTTTGAACTGGATGACGTCAAAGGATGAGTATTACCAGTTTTTTTGTTTGTTTTTTTGTTTTTTTTTTCCCCACACTACCCCCTTTGAGAATCCCTCCCTTCCCACACCCCCTCCTAGCTCAGTCATGTCTGCCTCTTGGTATCACTGGCTGAAGGAAGATTGGGCCCAGGCTTGTTCTCGATGTCTTCGTACTGCAGTGAAAAAGAACAAAAGAACAAAAATGAGGAGAGAGAGAGAGAGAGAGAGAGAGAGAGAGAGAGAGAGAGAGGGACGAGAGGAGAGAGAGAGAGAGAGAGAGAGAGAGAAAGCAAGTGTGTGTGTGCGTGTGTGTGTGCGTGTTGTGTGGTGTGTGTGTGTGTGTGTGTGTGTGTGTGTGTGTGTGTGTGTGTGTGTGTGTGTGTGTGTGTGTGAGGCAGAGAGAGAGAGAGAGAGAGAGAGAGAGAGAGAGAGAGAGAGAGAGAGAGAGAGGACAGAGACAGAGACAGACAGAGAGAGAGAGAGAGAGAGAGACGAGAGAGAGAGGGAGAGAGAGAGAGAGAGAGAGAGAGATTTCCACTCCACTACACCCACAACGGAGGGATTTCTTTTTTTCTAAATCAACATTTATTAGAAGCAGAATACAAATAGCATAATACCGAAAATCAACTAAGTAAAGAAAGAAACGTAAACCTAAGTTACTTTTGCATCACAGCCTTCATACGGTAATCGCTCATAGACAAGTTCATCTTGTCTATGGAACTTAGGGTCATTTATCCTAACTAATAGCTTTCTTCTAAATCAAACAGAGACGGGCAACTTGACTATTTACGTATGAAAGAAAATCACCCTT
>JADBJO010010438.1:0-7500 GCA_016801955.1 Conus betulinus | reverse complement strand
AACGTTTTATGTGTTTTACATTGACAAAGAAAAAGGAAGTGAGTGACAGATAATTCGTAAAATTTTGTTGAAAAGTCGGAACGAAAGTTGTCAGAAGATTTGCACGTTGTGTAGATTAGAAATGGTTGTTATTGTGGATATATTTGGTTTTTGTTTTGGTAAAGGGGGCACAAAAAAGTTAATTCTTATTTCTCGAGCCTCTCTTTTAAGTGAAAGGAGTAGATGCGTGCGCTTGGAGTAAACATGTCAAGTTTGTGATTTAAATGTACACAAATACAGTGTTTGACAGAGATTAATCTGATTTCTTCTTTTTTCTTCACATTTTTATTCACAAGATGAGCAATAAACTTTATATATGCATTTCCAGAAAGAATATCGAATAGTATCTACAACATGTTTCATATATTATACTTTTTTCAAATGTATTCATCAAGATTTTCGTTTACATGAATGACAAAACAAACAAACAAACAAAACTACACATTTAGCAAGAGAGAAAGAGACAGACAGACAGACAGACAGACAAGATAAGACAAACAAAGATATGCTGGCAGCTAAATGTAGTGCAAACTTGAAATAAAACTTAGGTTGTGCAGATGTTTCAATCAAAACAGGGACATAGGCCACCCAAGAAAGCAGGAATTTTTCATAATTCAACACAATTGTTGAAATATACTTTTGAATCTCATATCGTTTTTTGAGGTAATCACAAAAGGCACGGACGGTTGGCACTACAGTTGTCATCTTACAATGATATATATATATATATATATATATATATATATATATATAAAGAATACTGTTAAAATGCCTAATAAAATTCTTAAAGTGCTCAACCCCTTGGGGAGCAACATCTGTTAAAAATAGGGTGATAAAAGGAAGTTTTAAAAACCACCAACAGATCTGTTTCGAGCCAGCGCTCTCGTCAGGATGGTTTTGGGGCGCCTACTGCCGGTGTTATATGGCTTGATGTTGCGGATTGGCTGCACGTATTGTTCGGTTTTTGGGGGTTGTTTACAGTTCAGGGTGCGTTTGCTGACAACGATTTCCATTTGTGCCTGCAGTTGTTTACTATTTCTACTTTAGTATTTAGGGTTGCTAAGTATGGTTTGCATAGTATTAATTTTTTTCTGTTGAACATAGGTTGCATCTTTTGAAATGTTGTTGTATGGTGATGCCCTTTTATGATTTTCCAGGATATGTTATAGTTTTGTTTTTTGTCTTTAAGTCTCCAAATATATTTGCTCAGTTCTGTTTGGTTTTTGTATTTTTCTTTGTTGAATGACTGTTTTATGGTTTGCGTATCTGGTTTTGAAGTGATTTTCAGTGATCCCTATGTATGTTTCTTTTTCATTTTCTGATGTCACAGTGGCTTGGTATACAATGTTGTTATAGAGGCATTTGTTGCTTAAGGACACTGTTCTTTTTTAGCACAATTGCAGGATTTCTTTCTTCACCCTTCTTTGCTGTGTTGCTTTTCATTTTGTTGGATGAATCAATTATATTTTTAAGGTTAGGCATGCATGAATATGATAGTTTGATGGTGTTCTTGTTGAATATTTTGGACAATTTGTGTTCTTTTGGGAAGGATGCTGTCAAAATTTTGAAAAATTCTTTTCCTACGTTGTTTTTACTCGTCCATCATATGGAGGGTTGTACCATGTGATTTTCCTTTTCCTGCTTTTTTTGTTTTTTTGTTCATGTTGTTATCTGGGGTGTATTGTAGTTTGTAGCTGTAACCACTTTTTTGCAATGCCTCTTGGTATTCTGCTGCTGCATTGTTGAATACTCTTTTCATTATGTGACAGATTAGATAATCTCTTGTTTATGCCATTGGGTATGGTTTTTAGTATAGATGGTGGGTGGTTGCTATTGATGTTTACATAAAAGTAGTAGTTCTTTTTTCTTGTTTATTCAACAAGTTTCTTGTATATTCAACAAGAACACCATCAAACTATCATATTCATGCATGCCCAACTTTAAAAATATAATTGATTCATCCAACAAAATGAAAAAGCAACACAGCAAAGAAGGGTGAAGAAAGGAAATCCTGCATTGTGCTAAAAAAGAACAGTGTCCCTTAAGCAACAAATGCCTCTATAACAACATTGTATACCAAGCCACTGTGACATCAGAAAATGAAAAAGAAACATACATAGGGATCACTGAAAATCACTTCAAAACCAGATACGCAAACCATAAACAGTCATTCAACAAAGAAAAAATACAAAAACCAAACAGAACTGAGCAAATATATTTGGAGACTTAAAGACAAAAAAAACAAACTATAACATATCCTGGAAAATCATAAAAAGGGCATCACCATACAACAACATTTCAAAAAGATGCAACCTATGTTCAACAGAAAATGGTTAATACTATGCAAACCATACTTAGCAACCCTAAATACTAAAGTAGAAATAGTAAACAACTGCAGGCACAAATGGAAATCGTTGTCAGCAAACGCACCCTGAACTGTAAACAACCCCCCAAAAACCGAACAATACGTGCAGCCAATCCGCACGTGCAAACAGTGACATCAGGCCATATAACATCGGCAGTAGGCGCCCCAAAAACCATCCTGACGAGAGCGCTGGCTCGAAAACAGATCTGTTGGTGGTTTTTAAAAACTTCCTTTTATCACCCTATTTTTAACCCAAAAAAAAAAAAAATATATATATATATATATATATATTTATATTATTTTTTTTTTTTTATGCTAATAGAATAATCAAATCTAAAACATGGTCAGTTTTTACATCTCTTTCACATCCAAAAATAACCAGATGTTCGCTAAAGCGAAATGAGTGAGCCAAGAAACATTTTTTGAACAAGTGTGGTTTGGAAATCCCTCCAGAACGAGTGCACAAAATGACAATTCCAAAAAATGTGTTGAATATTTTCTTTTTCTAGGTTGCAAAATGAGCACCTATCATTCCTATAGATGTTCATGTTAAACAGTATACTGTTAGTTCCTAGAATTATGTGCACTGTCCTTATCTGCAACTACTTTAATTTGATGTCGTTTATCTTCCAAATTTTCTTGAAAAATGGAGTTCCATTGTATGCGTCGACATATCCTTCTATCCCACTTTTCACGACAGTTTGGCAATGTTTTTGTTTGTTTTTTTTGTTTGTTTGTTTGCTTTTCCCAGTAGATCATAAAATGGTCTTGCACCTTTGGGAATAGAATGTAACATCCTGAAAGCTTTACTCGGGTCATAATTTAAGAGATCATTATTTGGCATGGCTAATCCCTTACTTTGAAGATATGCTCTAACAGCACTAACCATCCCCTATAAACAATAAAGTTAGCCTGAATGTCATATTTGACACAAAACGTATCAAAAGACAGACATCCATTTTCATCTAATAAATTAGCCCCTTGATGAACCCCATTTTCAATCCAATTCGGATAAAATGGAGACTCTCTGGCTATCAGGATACTGGAATTACAAAAGATGGTTCAGAAATCATTTCTTTTGGGTTTTCAATTTCAACATATTTCCTTTTCTTCATAGGATTTGTAGACACTTAAACCAACGGCATTCTTATTTCTGGAATTAATAATGCTAGTACCTATCTTATCTATCTGTTTTATGCATATAATTGTTTCATGATACATGCCCATTTGTGCTTACTAGTGTGCAATCTTCTGATCCAAGCAACCTTTAATGCATTTACATAAGTTTGGACATTTGGGATTCCAGTACCACCTTGATCAGTACTTTCTCACGATATCCTTCTACTTATCTTGTCATTTTTCTCATTCCAAACAAAAATCGATAAATGCTCTGTTGTATCAAGTTCAAAATTTTGTCTGGTGGATTTGGCAGAACATCCAAAGAAAAAACTATTTTCGACAAAATGAGAGATGTAAGAATAGCTATTCATGAATAGCTATTCTGTTAAGTGGTGTGTCCATTGTCTGTTAAGCCATACCTCAATAATATTTTAATTTCCTTAAATGTATGTTTGAAGTTAAATTCTTACACATTCTTTTAAACCATTGGTGAACCAAATACCAAGTATTTTGAATCGCAATGGATTCCATTCCATGTGCAAATGGGGCATGTATTTTACCTGTGATTTTTTTTTCTACAACCCAGCCAAACTGCGATGCTTTTTTTTTTTTAACAGTTCAGTTTTAACCCAGACACACTTCCAAAAACATTCGCAATTGTCATTGATTCTTCAAATGGCTCCCTATCACCCTTTTGTATTATTCAGTAACAAATCTCAAATAAATGTCAGCGAACCGCCCAGAGAAACGTGGACAAACGAGTCACTTCTTTCTTTCTTGCGCTGAACACAGAAGCGATCAAAGCTAAGTGCATTTTCGTTATTTGTTTCATGTTTGTTGCACCTGAAGAAGACCTAAGAGGTCGAAACGCGTTGTGGTTTGTCTTGTGACTCGTTTGTCCGCGTTTCTCTGGGCGGTTCGCTGACATTTATTTGAGATTTGTTTGGATTTCCGCCTGCGGTCGTTTCACTTTGCGGCTGGATTTATTCAGTATCGTTAGCGTATTGGGATATCTTATTTTCAACTCCTCCAGTATTTACATTTACACCTTTGATAATATTACTCTTTCTGATCATTGCAGCTAGACTTTCAACACTGATTATGATCAGATAGGTGAGATTGGGTCTCCCTGTCTACATCCCTTTTGCACATGGAACCATGGTGTTAATTTTTCATTTACTGTAACGGTCGATTTGATGATATCTTTTATAAAGGTTTTTATCCACTGACAAAAGTCAGGACTAAAGCCGAATGCATTCAATGCTTTCCACATAAACAAACAACTGAGCGAATCATAAGCCTTCTCAAAAATCTTGAGAAATTAATATACCAGATTTTCTGCTTGTCTGAAGATAATCAATCAGATCATATATTAAACTTATGTTATCTCCAGTATATCTGTTTTTAATGAATCCAAGTCCGATCTCCATCTATAATTGATGGAAGAATTAATTTCAGTCTATTTGCAATACATACAGAGCTTATCTTATAAACAACATTAAGCAAAGAGATGGGTCTCCAGTTTCCGATAAACTGACGCGGTTTATCTCTTTTAGGAATACAGATTATTGCTCCTTCTTTTGTGTGGAAGACAATTCCCCTTTTCTAAACCCTTCATTTAGTTACCTTACAACAAAAGCCCCAAGATAACGCAAAGAAAAAAAGAAAAGGAAACATTCCACTGTGAATCCATCGCTTCCTGGACTTTTATTATTTTTCATGTTTTTGAGTGCAAACCCAGCCTCTGTCAATGAAATTTCGCCTTCCAAGGAGTCCTGCTCTTCCCCGGACAAACGTGATAGTTCAGCAACCAAATTCCTGATTTCTATACCTTCAACGTTTTTTTCAAGGTACAATGTTTTGTAAAATGCGTTGATTTCATTTGCTATTTCCTTTTTTGTCTTTTATCATTGTACCAATTTTATCTATGTCTGTGATTCTTTTACTCACAAAATTCCTCTTTTCTAAAGAACAAAAATAGTTTGTGATTTTCTCGCCCTCAGCTATCCATCTTGTGTCTGGGAGCGAAGCAAGACTCCCTCCATTTTTTTCTTCCTTAGATATACCAGTTCTGCTTTACTATTTTCTAAGTAATTTTTCTCTATTTCAGTTATTTTTTTTCTAGTCGCTTTATCTGTTCTTCTAGCTTTTTTTTTTCCTGTTCTGTATTTTTTTTTCTTTTTAGCTGTTGCAAATGCTATTGTTTTCGCTCTTATTTTCATAAGCATAGTCTCAAGAAGCAGTTGGTCACCAATACGTAACTGCAATTCATCTTTTGGTATCTGATTTATATTTTCACGAGAATAGGGGGATATGGCATACTCTTCTAAAACCCGTTTATTTCATTGTGAACTTCTTCCTCATACATTTTGTCTTCCTTTTTCGACCCAAGGACAAACGTGATGATAGAATGCTCAGTTCTATATCCTGGAATTATGCCGGTGTGAAGTGAATTATTTACACAACGATTCTGACACAAGAGAAAAGTCTAATCTGCTCTGTTGAATGAGATTGTTCCTTCTCCAGTATATCTTTTTGTATCTGGATTCGTTTCACGCCATACGTCCATTAATTCCAAATGCATCATCATTCTCTTGACCTGTTCTTGTGCCTTGACATTATTATGGTTAGCGAACTACCTGAGGGTTTTCTTCTCTCTTCTTATTCTCCCTCCTATTTTGGATCAACACCTCTCTTGGTTTCTACCTCTATTTAAATTTCTCCCTCCTCATTCATTAATAAATCCCTATCTAATTTACCTGTTGGCGTATTTCCTATTTCATAGATACGCTTTTTTTTCTGATTAGGGTGTGTTGTTGCTCGTTTTCTTTTAAATGTTGTAGAGTTTTGTTTGTAATTTCTGCATAACATGTTTGTGTGATTTTGAGAGCAATCACTTTTTGCATCATTTCCAAAAACAGTGCTGTATTTTCACACAGTTTTTATCCCAATTTTATTAGCGTTTTGTTCAATAACTGTCAGAAATCTAACTTTTTCAGTCTATTCTGTCAGCGCAAATGTCGAAATGTTGATCTTTCTCCTTTGTGGACCTCACTTAGTTGAATCAAACACCATTTTCATCTGGGTGTGCAGATGCACAAACTAGTCACTTGTATCAACCACACTTCTTTTCTGACCCGTGGTTGATGTTGTTTGTTGTTTTGTTTTGTGTTTTTTCTTTCTTTTTGTTTTTCGATATACCTTTGATTGTCATGTAAAACTTCGCTGCATGACTGTGATACTGAGTTCGTGCTAATACTGCGATTTGCCGTTTGTTTTATCATTACATCTTGCAATTCAAATTGTTCTTTACTTTACATCTTAATGCCTCCCCACCCCTTCCAGTTTGGGCGACGTGGTCTTTTAAAACGCCACCCACATCTCCTCATTATTATGGCTGATGTTAAATCAGACTTCAACGGTTTTCTGGCACATGGTCAGAAGGTAGGTGTCTCTGGGGAAGAGCTAATCAATTACACAAATCAATGTGAGACACGCACCTCTAGGGTAAAATATAGAGAGGAACTGAAACAGACTGAAAAAAGATAGAAGAGATAGTGGCTGAAATAGAACAAGAAGAAAGAAGAGAAGAGAGAGGGGCTGCTGATAGGAAGGAAGAGAGGGCTGCTGAAAGAACTAACAAGGCACAGAGAGAGACTGAGCGAGAGCGAATTGAGCTTGAGAGAGAGAGGCTGAAAGACAGCTGAAGAAAATTGAAGGGCAACATGTGCTTGAGTTTTGCCGTATGGAGCTAGAACAGACACGAGTAGAAGTTCAGCTTAAACAGCTTCTGTACATGCGGCGACAGAAAAAAAAAATCTCCACTGCAGATAATCAGTCTAGCCCTGGAGTTAAAACTTCTTACATCCCTAACCTTCTCCCGTTTTGATGAGAATCGAGACAACCATAGATTCTTTTTTTATTTCCTTTGGAAGATACTGCATCCTCTTGTGGCTGGCCCCGAGAAAAACTGACTT
>JADBJO010010437.1:62500-70000 GCA_016801955.1 Conus betulinus | reverse complement strand
TTCATGTATTGTTTATTTTCTACATGGTCCCCCCGTTGGGAACCACGTTGACGAAATTATAGTGACAGCATTCTGTAGACTGTTGAAGCTGAGGCCGTGGAGAAAAATCAACTTTGGTGTGGCCAAGAGAACTGGAGTAAATTGCGATAATGCCATGTTTATTGACGGGCGAACAAATGAGCACATGATTGATTATTTAGCACTAATAATTTTAGCGAAAGAAGAAGTCCACTTATCGATTTTAAGCCATTGACAGTGACTCACATAATGTTTGCTGTGCATGGGGCAATGGGTGTCTTTTGTTTCTGATGTCCGATCAAACAGGACTGTCCTGGTGTGATAATGTTGTGACCATTTGGGTCTCTCGTGTTTCAGTGCATAAATGAGAAACGTGCCAACATGCAGCTTCAAGCCCATGTAAGTATCACACACACACACACACACACACACACACACACACACACATGAGGATTTTGATAACGAAACAGAAGATGATCAAACAAAAGAAATAACTGAAAAGAACAGCGTTCTAAAACTACACAAAGATTTGCATTTTTTACAAAACGCAAAGAAAATTTTTCATGCCAACTGTGCGCAGAACCACATGTTGACGACAAAATGATGGAAGATTTCATGGCCATACACGAAATGACGTCACATGACACTATAAAAGAACAAGATGACACACTGCAGTACACAGTGACTATTTACAGAAAAAGTCTTCGCATTTCAGCAAGACATAAACACTAAAATTGATAACTTGGAGGAAGCAATCACCTTGATGAAACTACAGATACAAGAAAAACAGGATATGATATATAGAAATTGGGAAAATGGCATCAAAAAGGACAGACTTAGCAGGAAAAGCGTCATTTGTGTCACCTTCCCCATCACCGAAAGAAGACGTAGAAACTCCTGTGTCAACTTCCATGTTGACCCAGAAATCAACAGATACGCCTCAGTCAGTTCATTTGCACAAAAAAGACCTCCCAAAATACCAGAAAAACAAAAAAAAAAAAATGCCCACATTTCAGCATCCACAAAGCAGTGCCTCTCTCAAAACGACACCAAATCCTAGACCTACCTTAGAATCAACTGTGCTGCAAAACGAAACTGATCTGAAAGAAAAAGAAAACCTGCCCGTACCTTATCTTTTGATACAGACATTGACGAAAACACAGACACAAGCAACAGTGACACAGACATGGATTATGATGAACTGCCCAGTCTGCTCATTTTACATGATTCTGTGTTAAAAAAGGGGTTGAGGCTGAACGGCTTGGAAATTCTTATGGCTTGAAGGTAACCATGAAAAAACGACCAAAAATCACAGACTGTGCTGCAGAGATAGAAACTTTTACACGGCAAACAGCCAGATGCTGTTCTTCTTCACGCTGGAATTAATGAATTGAAAACATTATCACCAAAGGAAGTGAGTGAAAAGATCATTACCTGTGTGAAGACATGTCAATCCACGTTCAGTAAAGAGACCAAACTAATTGTAAGCCATATTGCACCAACAGATGATGAGAAGAACTGAACGCAAAGGGGAAAATCGTCAACGCTACTGTGTTTGCCGCTCTCTACCAGGAGAAAAGTGTATCTTTCATCGAACACAACAATCTACAAAAATCTCCATACCATCTAGCAGACATCATTCATCCCTCAAAAAAGGGTGCCAGTGTTCTGGCAACAAATATCGGGAGGCACGTGCACAGTCTTTTTTGGAAGAAACAAAGACCCCGACCATACAAACGCTTCCCTAGAGACAGAAACTCTCCACAAAAAACGAGCACAACAGGCAACGGAAAGAAACGAAAAGGGGACAAGACGTCAAAATGACTTCTCCTGGAGACAAAACCCTAACAGAAATAACACCAGAAATTTCAACACCCAGGACAGAAGTCGGCAACAGTTCTTCATACAAAGACCGGACAAATCCTACACGTCACGTCGACAAGCGGAACCCAATCAGCGCTTCCAGCCAGATGCAGACAAGCAGGGACGTTACAACGACTACAACAGACCTTACAACAACCGATACACGGCGAGACGATACAACGAACGGGACAAGTACACGGATCTCCAGGCAGACCACAGCAACTACTACCACACCTGGACTGACCGGAATGACTATATCAAAACAAGCACTTAAACAAACAACGTGACCACTACAAGGACTTCCGAGCAAACCGCAACAGCTACCAGTACGACTGGAACGAGTACAAAAACAACCGTTATTGGGACTATGGATTCTGGTAACCAGAGCAACTGAGAACTAAAACTTCATGAGACAAACTTTCATCAAAAAAAAAAAAAAAAAAAGTGCGAATACTGTATTTGACATTATGATATGACAGTGTCAGTCTGCATACACATAGCACCACAGCAGATGCGCTTCTTTGAATTAAGTGTTTAGAAATTTTCACGTTATTCCTTTTCACTTGAGTTTAAAATCACAGTATGAAAATTGTGTTTGGGTAATATAATTTAATAACATTGGTTGTTCAATATTAACACATATGGGTACAGAAAAAAGTTAAGATAATCTCGTGGAACATTAAAGGATTTAGGGAGACAATCGATGGTAGTATGATTAACAAACTCTTTGAAGAAGAAATACACAGAATATGTTCTGATTATGACATAGTAATATTACAAGAAAACTCATCTTGGACGAGAAGATATTAACGATATCTTTATACCAGGCTTTGCCCCTGGTGTTCATTACTGCAGGAAAAAACGGAACAAGGCTCCCAGTGCATCAGGGGGGAATATCAGTTTTTATCAAGAAGGAACTACGGACTCTAATCAAGTTTCACCCAACGAGTAATTCTGACATTGTTTGGTTAATTTCTTTCTTCCACAAATGACGAACTTGATACTTTCATTGGTTGTATATATATACCACCTGAATCGTCGTCTTATGGACGTGATAATACGGTGCGCATTTGGGAAGAGTTGGAAAGACAAACAGAACATTTCTCTACCAAAGGGAATGTTATACTGTGTGGGGATTTTTAATGCAAGAACTGGACAATTAATAGATTATATTGACACAGATGGTGAAAACAACTTGTATGCATGTCCTAATGACAATCCTTATAATGTTATTCACAAACGATGCTCTCGAGACAGCGTTATACAAAAAAATGGACGAAAATTAGTAGATATTTGTTTGGAAAATAATATGTATATTCTTAATGGTCGCTCACTTGGCGATCTTAAAGGAAATTTTACTTGTTTTAACACAAAAGGAAATAGCGTGGTAGATTATTTCATCGTATCACATGACCTAATGAAAGATGTAATTGCATGCAAAGTTGAAAAACTCACTGTATATTCTGATCATTGCCCTATAGAACTGTCAATTTTACTTCCTACTGTTGGCAATGATAGACCTAATATGAAAACAAATGCGCATGCTGGCAGTGCTCCCTTACGTAAGAACACGTCAAACACAATGACACAAAAGTTAAAACCATGACGTCATTTATTTGGGATGACGAAATCTGCAGTAAAGCTGAACATTGCTTTAAATAACCCTATCGTCAAGAGTCGTATAGATGAAATAGAGAAACGCATGGAGAAGACACAAGATCATGATACGGAGACCTCGGTCTTCATTGACAACATGGTTAATGATCTGACCCAAACAATAAAAGACGCAGCATCCCTATCACTCAAAGAAAGACAAATGCGCAAAAGAAAGAGAAAAAAATCCCAAACACAAAAATGGTTTGATGAAAAATGTTTTCTTCTAAGGAAAGAAGTAAGATCACTTTTAAATGCACTGAACAGACACCCTTTCAATCGATACCTACAGGCAAAGTACTTTTTTCAACTGTGAAGGCATACAAAAGTATTTTAAGAAAGACAAAAAATATATACAGAGACAAACTTGTTAGAGAACTAAATGAAGCCTTTGAAAAGGATCCAAATCAAGTATGGAGAACACTAAACGAATTAACGAACATGCAAAAGACGAATCAAAAAAAGGAAGGAAATTCATGAAGACAAATGGATATCTCACTTAGAAAAATTAATTAGCAGGAATATTGAAATAACAGAACAGAGAAAAAAACTGATTGAGCAAAAATTATCTGAAGCAAAAAAATGTATATATAATCCAAACGTTGATGAACCAATTAGTATATCAGAAAATCCATAAGACATTTCGAAATTTAAAAAATAAAAAAGCCACGGGAAAGGACGGAATCTCGAATGAAATAATCAAAGCCAGTTTGCCTAACATAATTATACCTCTTTAAGAATATATTTAACTGGGTACTAAGATATGGCCAGTATCCCACTCTGTGGAAACATGGCATTTGTGTGCCCATTTACAAAAGCGGCGATCCTACAAATCCTAACAATTATCGTGGAATTACTTTAAATTGCTGCCTGAGTAATGCTTTCTGTCAAATATTAAACAATAGGATAACAAATTACATAGAAAGCAGAGATTTATTTATAAAAGAACAGGCAGGATTTCGAAAATCCTACAGAACAACAGACCAGATATTCATTTTAAAAAAGATCATTGACAGTGAAATAAGAAAAAAAAGAATGGCAGACTATACTGTTTGTTTTGTAGACTTTAGAAAGGCATTTGATAGCATATGGCATGACGCTTTACTTCTGAAACTATACAATATAGGTATCAATGGCTATTGTTATCGGGTTATAAAAGATATGTATACAAACGCGATGGTTTGTGGAAAGTCAAATAATGATTTTACAAGATCAGTCCCGGTCAAACAAGGACTTCTTCAAGGCAGTTCGCTTAGTCCAACGCTGTTTAATATCTTTATAAATGATATTTCAAACTATATTGATAACAATGATTCTCCTGTTATAAACAAGTTGAAAGAAACACGAATATCGTGTTTATTATATGCTGACGACATAGTTATGTTGTCAAACAAAAAATTGGGATTACAAACAAAACTTAATCAACTTCATAATTATTGTACAGAATGGGGCATGAAACTAAGTAAAGATAAAACAAAAGTTGTCATATTCACTAAAACTGACTCAAAATTTTCAACCGCATTTACATGTGGAGATGATCCTCCTCTGGAGACAGTAAATGAATACAAGTTAGGAATAATTCTTCATAAAAGTGGAGAATTACATAAAGCACAAGATCATCTAGCAAAACAAGGTAACAAAGCTGTACATTCCCTACTACGTAAAGTAAAGGGAGAACATGTCAATGTATCATCAACAGCAAAACTCTTTGATGCTTTGATTTCACCAGTTATGCTTTATGGCGCAGAAGTTTGGTTTCCATTTACAGAAAAGATAGCACATGTTGAAAAGCAGTCTGCAATGTTCGACATTTATCACAAATACCTATTATCCAATAATCCGATCGAGAACGTACATGTAAAATTTTTTTGCAGACATATATTAGGCGTACACAGAAAAGCAATGAAATTGCCAGTACTAGCTGAACTTGGAAGATTTCCTTTGTGTCAAGAAATAATGAGTCAAGTAGTCATGTTTTGGATCCATATAATGGAATCAAAGAAAGACTCATATCTAAGAGAAGCGTACGAAGATCTTGACCCATCATCTTCATGGAAATCTTTTGTAAAGATGATCTTAAGTAATATTGGAATGACACATGTATGGAATAACCAAAGTACACTTAACCCTCAAAGATTGCGTTATGCAATAGAGAGAAAGTTACAAAGTGAATACATACACTTTTGGGAAAAAAAAAAAAGAAAGAGCACCAAGGTTAAAATTTTATAATGACATCAGTAATAAATATAGGCTTGAACCGTACCTCATCAAATGCACAAAAAACATTACAGGAAAGAACTTTGTAATTAAGAATTAGCGCACATGACCTCGCAATAGAAAGAGGTAGATATTCCCATATTAAGCGTGAAGACAGGAAATGTACAACTTGCAATATAATAGAACGACGAGGTACATTTCTTAGACTCTTGTAAACGTTACGATAAAATTAGGAATACGTTTAAAAAACGTATCATAAACAAAATGGATATACGATGCTACCTCATTGAAAATAAGTACTTTGATGTCTAATGATGACCTTCAGGTTGAAATTGCGAAATATGTATATGACTGCTTTACATAATGACTTTGTATGTAAAAAGAACACACACACACACACACACACACACCACACACACACACACACACACACGCCACACACACACACACACACACACACACACACACACACAAGCACACAACCACCAACCACTACTTTCCCAATGCTTACATTTGGCTACCCTTGCAAGGCTATGACATTCACTGGTCCTAATTTTCTTCCATCCCTAACACCACTTTTGGTGCATTTCTATATTGTGTTGTGCTTTTTATCTCCATTGCCTCACCATTAATAGCATGGTGATGGCCTTCTATGAATAGCTTTCTCCAGAGTGGCATTGTAGAAAAAGAAGTCTCAGTGTGGCTGTGTGTCAGAGAGCCAGAGTGATGACGTGACGCAGCGCTAATGGCTGCAAACAAATGAACATGGAATTGATTATTAAGCTCAAATGATTTTAGCGCTCTATTCCAAGTTATCGATTTCAACGCCTTGACAGTGATTCAAATAATGTTTGCTGTGCACAGGGCTAATTGTTGTCTTTCTGTCCCGACGATCGATCAAATATGGACCCTGGAACTGACTTGATTTGATATTGCTGCGAACGTTTGATCTCCCCTTTTTCGGTGCTTAAAAAAGAAACGTGCCCACTAGCAGCTTTAAGCACGTCCACGTATCTCACACACACACACACACACACACACACACACACACCACACACACACACACACACACACACACACGCACACGCGCACACACATATATACACACATGGACGCACGCATGCATGCATGCATATGCACGCCCAAGCAGTTCACACACTCACTAACACACACACACACACACATACACAGACGCACACGCGCGCGCGCGCACACACACACACACACACACACACACACACACACACACCACACACACACACACACACACGCACGCACGCACGCACGCACGCACGCACGCACGCACGCACACACACACACACACACACATTCATACAAATGTACACACAAGCACATACAGTAGTGAACATGTATTCGCGCGCGTACGTGCGGGCGCGTGCAAACACACACACACACACACACACACACACACACACACACACACACACACACACACACACACACACACACACACAGAGTTGTAATGGAAAATAGACGGATGCAAGAAGACATTTTTATAGATGCATTTGTAGCGGTGGATATTACAATTTGGTTGAATGTAATAATTAGACTGCTGAGTGTTATTTTATATCCGTTTACAATGGTTGAGAAGACAAAAAACGTGATGTTTGATTACCTGTTCCTTTGTACCCTTAGTCATATTGCAGTCGTGTTCTGAACGAAATCTGAACTGCAAAATACTCAATGCACACCAGATTTTGCAGTGTTAAACAAGGGTTCTCAAGAGGC
>JADBJO010010437.1:45000-57500 GCA_016801955.1 Conus betulinus | reverse complement strand
CTGAGCTCATAAAGTAAGGAAAGTTCTTTCAGAACAGGGTTTTGGAATCGTGTGGATGCTGAGGTTGCGGGTTCGAGTTTCGTTACAGGGGGATTTTCTCCTCGGAGTTAACCTTGATTCTGACTCCATTCCCATATACAGTCGTTCGAATGAAACTATAAACCGAGGTTCCGTGTGTGAACGCACGCACAGCATCTTGCACACACGTAAAATCTCATCACCAACTTTCGAAAGAGAAGGCCAGTTTGGCCGTTGGTATGGATGACACGTTACACATAGCATGCACCTTCCCCGGAGATGGAGTATGGCTGCCTTAATGGCGCGATAAAAAAAAAAACGGTAATACACACAAAACTCAACTGCCTGTCTATACAGGCAGTGTCCACAGGAGTATCAGTCTGCGTACGCAGAAAAAGAAAGAAAGAAAAGAATTGCGGTGCTAGTTTCTACGAGGATATCCGGGGGACGATCCGGTCGTATGCGTTTTGTTAGCTTTTGATTTGATTTATTCTGGATTTAAGTAACATTTGCTCGTGATGAAAAAGAAGGAGGAAAAAAGTTATTGTCCTGTCACTCCCCTTGTCAAGAGACTTTTTGTCTGGTAATGACAATAAAATATCAAAGTGTCAACTCTCTCTCTCTCTCTCTCTCTCTCTCTCTCTCTCTCTCTCTCTCTCTCTCTCTCTCTCTCTCTCTCTCGCTCTCTCTCTCTCTCCCCCAACCCCACATTTTGTCCATTTTAGGTTTCATAGTGCATTAGGCTTCGTCCTAAAAAAAAACACAGTTTAGAGTCTAACCACACGCCCTGTATTACAATGTTTCCTCCACGTCTGCAGAACAAACTTTAGGCTTCTTCTATGAAAAAGAAGGGAAAGGGAAGTGGGGCTGCCTATGAGGAGGTAAATCTAAGGTATGCAAGACCAAAGCTGTGCAAAGATTTTTTAGGCGAACAAAATATTTATTTGGAAGTAAATATCGGAGGGTTTAAAATGTGTTTAGAAGTGGGCGGAAATACAACCGTCAAGGGCATACGTATTTCATTTAGAGGTAAATCTAGTGTAGACAAGGACACAAGCGTTCAAATGAGTTTCAAATGAATGAAATATTCATTTGGAAATGAAGATATAGTATAGACCAAAACAGAAATATTGTGGTTAAAAAAATCTTTACAAGCAGGAAGAGGTCGCCACATCTTGCCGTTAATAGAGACACGTGTTACAAAGCTGCAGGCCAGGGATGAATTAACATGCAAAGGGGGACAACCGGTTGGCTGCAATTCTTTTTGTCTCTGTTTAAGCATGACTGCACATTCTCCAGCAGGGGCCAGTAAAGCGGAATAATGCAAGTCGCGCTCGAATGGAAATGCTTCCGTTTGCGTCACTTCCTTTATCTTTTCGTGCTGTTTTGATTTCTTTACAGGACTGTCAAGGTCTTGGATCTGCGTTTCATTCGTTCGGTGTAAATGCCACGCAGTAGGTTCAAAGAGAAAACGTTGGTTACGGCTACATTTGGCCCTTGCCTAAACGGATAGTACAGATTTTGATTGCCCCACAGACGATATGTTATTGGGCCAAAGATAACACACTAATTTACCCGTCTAGAAAGTCCCCGAAACGCTGACCACCCCCCCACACACACACACACACACACACACACACACACACACACACACACACACACACACACACACGTGCGCGCGCGCGAGCTAGCTTGTGTGTTTTAGCGCATATGGGCATGATACTGTGTGTGTGTGTGTGTGTGTGTGTGTGTGTGTGTGTGTGTGTGTGTGTGTGTGTGTGTGTTAGGTCTTCAGGAGAACGTCGTTTCGCCGAGAGTAATATGAGATCGAAGCAGCAAAACTTAACAGAAAAAGAAAGTGTGTAAAATATTGTAAAATCATGCGAGGGCCTGTTGATGTGTGCCCCTGTATGAGCGCATGCATATATAAGTGTGCGTACATTTGTTTTGCGTATTTACAAACATCATAAATCATGTGTTAATAACAAAAGCCAGAACTTCGATTATAAAAACAAGCAAACATAACTATCTGAAAAAAAAAAAACGATCAAAATAGAGAGGGAACAGACCTCCTGATTGCAATTTGAACAATTCCAACTTCATTATCAGCTAGTGTTTTTTAAAGCAGTTGTCGTTAGTCTGATTCATAGAATTTGGTAAATAAAAAAAAAAAATGTTCTCAGCTGCTTAGAGTGGAGAAGCACATTTATTGGATTTATATGAGAACCAGAAATGTTTGTCACTATTGTTACTAAAATTGGTTCTAAGAGCATCTAATCAACGTCTGTACATTGAATGAGTGACAAATCAATTTTCCTTGGTGCAGTCATTTGTGTAGCATGATATATTTTTTTGCAAACAAAATCCATCTCTTATCCACTTTGATTCCAGATAGATTCTTCCAGTTACTGTAAGTGTTAGTTTTCTTGGAGACTTAAAGGGATACTTACTTTGACTGTGGATTCTGAGTTCAATGCACCTTTTTCAGCAATGCGATCTGCCCATTCATTTCCAAACAGTCCAGTTTGTGACGGCACCCAACTGAATGTAATATGAACCCCTCATTTTGACATAAAATAGATTATATGACTGATCTCTACGACGAGCTCGCCTTTAACATTTGTATGAACAGATTACATCATTCGATGTGAATATGTAAAAGTTAATTGAAAGTTTACAAAATAGCAACAAGCTCTGCTATAAACATGGAATAAGATTTTTTAAAAATATAAATGTGGAAATATCAAAGACTGACCCTGTTTGCCCATAACCAGAAATAGAGAGCCATCAGTAAACATTTTTGCATGGTGGTTATTATTTTCGTGAATATGAGATGTTACAACAATTGAAAAACAGTAAAATTGTGTACACGCGCACATGGTGTGTGTGTTGTGTGTGTGTGTGTGTGTGTGTGTGTGTGTGTGTGTGTGTGTGTGTGTGTGTGTGTGTGTGTGTGTGTGTGTGTCCTTCATGTTCAGCTGCAATTGTATTGGGAATTGTACAAAAGTACAATTAGGAATTTTTACAGATGCTACCATAGCAGTGGACGTTTACAGCTTTACATCTACAGTTTAATTAATGGGAACACTTTAGGGTGCTGACTGTTGTTTCACAGCCGTTTACTGTGGTCGAGAAGACGAACACACCTAGGCTCTAATGACCCGTTTCCTTCTTACTTTTCAGTTATTTTTGTCACATTGCTGATCTCCTGGGCGAAAACTGAACCGCGAATATTCTGTGCACACACTGGTTCTTACAGCGTTCAGGCAGGCATGCGCTTGCTTTGCATCAGAACTTAAAATGGGACAAAAACTGCATCTCTATTCATGTAAATCAAATCTCCTCTGAAATGAGAGATGATTGCATTGTAACCTTGTGGGGTATTACTTTCTTCTGAAGCACTGTTTGGATAATGAACAAGTGACTGTCATGGTGCATGAGCATGAGCCAGTGCCTCGGGTTATCTAAAATATTGATGCAGAGCCAAAGATATAATCAATTACTGAGAATACGAAAGCGTGGCCAGTGTCTTACCTCGCAGTCGACAGGTCATATCACCACGCCTGGTTTCCCGCTCTTTCTGGTTGCATTTTTCATATGTCTTGGAGGGGATCGAAAAACTAAAGGAGGACCAGGAGATGAATAATTAATGAATAATAATACATTCTACTACAAATTAAGCCTATTTGCATATGATCGCCACTGGTGTCTTTCTGTAGTCCTGGCTGTCCTGGAACAGGCTTTTGCAGCTCGTCAAAACGAAAAAACTGTGGAAAGAACCCAATACGGGCAGCACCACTCTGGCAAGGCAGACCATGATCCGTCAGAACATGACCCGTAAAAATGAACCTGATTGCAAGGCAGAACATGATCCGTCAAAGGAACTTGATAGCAAGGCAGAGCATGATCCGTCAAAGGAACTTAATAGCAAGGCAGAACATGATCCGTCAGAACATGACCCGTCAAATGAACTTGACAGCAAGGCAGAACATGATCCGTCAAAGGAACTTAATAGCAAAGCAGAACATGATCCGTCAGAAGATGACCCGTCAAATGAACTTGATGGCAACAGCAATATCAATAGTAACAACGTTTTCAATGATCGTCATGTTGAGAGGAAAAGGATGACGACGATCATTGTCATCGCGGTCGTTATCTGCTGTCTATATATTTTTGCGTGTAATTTATTTCCCGTTCATTCTTAGTAAATCAATAGGTGCTGAGGGTGGGTGACCTCTTGTCGTGTCCACTTGTGAGCACGGCTGTTAGAGTGAGACAGGCTAAATCAGGGGCTACAGTCTGGACCACAGACTAATGGACTTCGCTGGACAGGAGATGTGATGGAGGGGGCGGGGAGTGGGGGGGGGGGGGGGGGGGGGGGGGGGGGGGGGGGTGCAGGAAAGGCTAGTGTCGAAAGTGAATGGTAGAGCGACGTCACGATATTGACAGAAGAGAAGGTGGATGGAAGAGTTTAAGTGACTTGGAAAGGGAAATTGCGAGGTTTTATTCTGAGTGGGGAAGGGAAACGTTTTTGGGGGATAGGGGAGAACGGAGAACGGAAATGGTAGTGGTTGTTTGTGTGAAGACGGGATCGGCACGAATCGTAGACATAAGACCAATGTTGGAATTAATTCAATGCTTTTTAAGGTGGTCTGGATGAAAGGCGCTTATGATTCCATCTCTAATTTGATGCTCTGATTGTAGAATTGGAACACACACACACACACACATACACACACACACACACACACACACACACACACAAACACACACTGATTCAGATTCGTTCATTGATCAGCCCTTTGCTTCAACGTACCAATGCTTACAGGTTGAAGGCCTATCATTTTTTGTTGTTGTTGGCAATGCAGTCCCAAAGGACAATGCTTGATGCGCCAAGTGAGGTTTCTTCTAGGGTTGTGAACAGCGCCTGGTGTATCTGTGCAACCCAGTTCTGGAGTGACACAGTGCAGTTGGTGCAGACGAAGCAGGACGACTGGGAAGAAGCGGAGGCTGCTCGCTGTTTGTTTGCGGCGTGCTCGTTTCTCTGCTGCCTGCTGGGTTCTCTCCTCCTCCGCTTCTTTGAATCCTCTCAGCAACATTTGACGCCAGCAGTCGCGGTCGTCAGCAGCTGTTTCCCAGGCATCAGGGTCAATGTTGCACAGTTTCATGTCACGTTTGCACACATCCTTTAACCTGAGAGTGGGGCGTCCTGTGCGTCTGGTCCCAGTCGCAAGCTGGCCGTTGAGTAGGGTCTTGGGAATACACCCATCTTCCATGCGCCTTACGTGCCCGAGCCAGCGTAGACGTCTCTGACTCAGCATGGCGAACATGCTTGGGATTCCAGCCCTGGCCAGGATGTCGCTGTGCGGTACTTGGTCCTGCCAGGTGATGCCCAGAATGCGTTTGAGGCAGCGCACGTGGAAGACGGCGTTCGTTCCTGCCTCGCGTAGGTGGTCCATATCTCGCTGCCGTACAGGAGAGTGTTGGGGACGCAGGCCTGATAGACACGCATCTTGATATTCTCTGTGAGCTTCTTGTCGTCCCATACCCTTTTGGACAGCTTGACCAAGGTTGCTGCGGCTTTTCCTATCCGCCGGTTGATCTCTATGTCAAGTGACAGGCTGGTAGAGATGGTCGACCCAAGGTACGTGAGTCCTCTAACACTTCCAGGGTGTAGTCGTTGATGCTGATAGAGGGTGCGTGGCTTGCATCCCGTGCGCTGACGTTGGTCTTCTTCAGACTGATCATGAGTCCAAATTATTTTGCATGCATCAGAGAACCTGTCCATGAGAGTCTCTGCAGGGCCTCTTCAGTGTGTGAGGCAAGCGCTGCATTGTCACAAAGAGCATCTCTCTGGTGAGGATCTGGGACACCTTGGTTTTGACTCTCAAGCGGACGAGGTTGAAACAGCTTTCCATCAGAGCGTGTGTGCAGGTAGATTCCATCTTGCGAGGAGCTGAGGCGTACTTCAGAAGCATGGAGAAAAAGATGCCGAAAAGTGTCGGCGCGAGCACACAGCCCTGTTTTACTCCACTTGTGATGGAGAAGGGTTTCTGATGGAGAAGGGTGAGAGAGAGAGAGAGAGAATGGCATTGACAATGCTTTAATGACAGGTCTTCAACCTGTTAGCATTGGTACGTTGAAGCAAATGTCTGATCAACGAACGAATCGCAATCAGTTTGGACATTTGATAACATATTCCTCTGTGTTATTGTTATGTGATCTATTCATTTGTTTCGATTTGTGGTGCCGTAATCAGGTCTTTGCTCTTGTTCCAGTCTCTGCCAGCTGTCACCCCACTTAGAATTGTAAGTCATCACATTCTGTATGTCACACCCCCGACCTTTCTCACGATGTCGTTCCTAGCAATTAATTCCAGTTTCTTCCAGTATTCGCAATCTCCCAGCCATTGATCCTGTCAGCTGCCACAGTTCCACAAACCCGATTCTAAATCCCCATTATGGCGTGGTATTTCATCTGTGTGTTTGTCAGCTTGTTTCCTGCAACATGAATACCGAATTCCGCGTAAAGAGACCGAACAAGGAATCAGAGCGACACGCTTCGTTCACGCAAGTTGAGGGCAGTGTCTGATGGCACGACCAGTCAAACTGCTCACTGGTGATAGTTCCCTGTCTTCAACGTCTGAACCATCACTCGCTGTCTGAAGTCTGACCAGTGTCTTATTAGACGGGAGGTAACTGTGACCAAATAACGCTGACTTTTACCTACAAATGAGGTGGGACGGCCAGTCGTTCTCGTTACAGAGCGGTTCTCTCTCTCTCTCTCTCTCTCTCTCTCTCTCTCTCTCTCTCTCTCTCTCTCTCTCTCTCTCTCTCTTTCTTTGAGTTTTGTATAGTTTTTTTTTTTCATTTATTTTACCGGCGCTGTCTCTGTGTGTCTGTCTGTCGGTCTGCCTGTCTGTTCTGTCTCTGTCTCTGTCTGTCTGTCTGTCTGTCTGTCTGTCTGTCTGTCTGTCTGTCTCTCTCTCTCTCTCTCTCTCTCTCTCTCTCTCTCTCTCTCTCTCTCTCTCTGTCTCACGCTCCTTCCCTTTATTAACCTATCTGTTTTTTGTTTTTCTCTTTTCTCTCTCTGCCCTTGCATAGCTTATTCCACGAAATATTACAATTTTCAAAATAACCCCTGGTGTAATCAGCAAATATTCCAGGACTCGTCGTTCATAGGACACTAAAAAAGCCTGTGAAATGCGAATGTTAATTCAAGGTCATGCTGCAATGGTCACTGAGGAGGAATGCGGTGCCTAGCTATCATTCTCTAGGATTCAGGGCATGCTGTTTTCCTCTTTATGTCTGATCTTAATGCACTTTATTTCCTGTACTTCTTTATTCTAAGAAATCGTTGTGTGTGTGTGTGTGTGTGTGTGTGTGTGTGTGTGTGTGTGTGTGTGTGTGTGTGTGTGTCCGTGTGTGCGTGCGTGCGTGCGTGCGTGCGTGTGTGTGTGTGTGTGGTGTGGTGTGTGTGTGTGTGCGTGTGTGTGTGCGTGCGTGCGTGCGTGCGTGTGTGTGTGTGTGTGTGTGTGTGGTGTGTGTGTATCCGTGTGTGCGTGCGTGCGTGGTGCGTGTGTGTGTGTGTGTGTGTGTGTGTGTGTGTGTGTGTGTGTGTGTGTGGTTGTGTGTGTGTGTGTGTGTGTGTGGTGTGTGTGTGTGTGTGTGCGTGCGTGCGTGCGCGCGATCGCTCGTGTTTTCAATACTTGTTCCATGAAACATTGAAATATTCAAAACAATCCCCAGCGTAATCAGCAATATCCAGAACTGATCGCCCATAAATGATTGGAAATGCATGGGAAACGAGAATGTTAATTCAAGGACATGACGCAATGGTCACTGAGAGGAGGAATGGGGTGTTTTGCTATTATTCACCAGATTCCAACCATGCCGTGTCCTCTTTATATGCTGATTCTGATTTCATTTTGTTTCGTACATTTATATATTTTACAAAATAGGTGTGTATGCCCGGATGGGCATGACTGCATGCTCGCGCGCATGCGCATGTATGCGTGTCTGTGTGTGTGTGTCAGTGTGTGTGTGAGTCAGAGAGAGAGAGAGAGAGGAGAGAGAGAGAGAGAGAGAGAGAGAGGAGAGAGAGAGAGCCTGAGCAAATCATGCCATGACAACGAGGTATCTATTATTAGTGATTTGATTTTCATTTGTGGTTCGGTACAGTTTATTTATTTTCACTCCCCCCCCCCCCCCCAGGGTCCCGCATTCCATTCTTCGAAAAACAGGCGCAGCAGTTTAATCCGAGCCAGCTTCTTCAGAAATACAACCAGCAGATTAATGCAGATGCGTGCGAGCGTGCATGAGCGCGCGCGCGCGCGCGTGTGTATGTGTGTGTGTGTGTGTGTGTGTGTGTGTGTGTGTGTGTGTGCGTGCGTGCGTGCGTGCGTGCGTGCGTGCGTGCGTGCGTGTGTGTGTGTGTGTGTGTGTGTGAAACAAATTATATCACGATCAAGACAACGGACGAAACCAGTCCAGTGCATATGCAGCTTCACCACAATCAGCAGAACAGTGCCATAATCATCCCATGAACAGCACAAAGTAACCTAGCCTTCGACTTTTCTCTGCAAACAAGTACACAGAACTCAAAGTAAATACGGTGAAATTCTGGTTTTTTTCGTCAAGGTAGGTAGCATGAAGTGTTACACAGTCTCTCTCTCTCTCTCTCTCTCTCTCTCTCTCTCTCTCTCTCTCTCTCTCTCTCTCTCTCTCTCTCTCTCTCTCTCTCTCTCTGGCAAGAAAGAAGAAAGGAAAAAAAAAAAAAAAAAAAAAAGAAAGAAAGAAAAAGCGAACACTCGTCATGTTCCAGATCGTCTGACTGTTTCATTTCCGGGTGTACTACTAGTCAGCATCCTGTTCCATTTGCACAGTCATTGGTATTGTTATTCTCTTCCACCGTGGCAGAATCTTCTATCTGCACGACCGGACAGAGAGAAGGAGACGCACGCGATTTATTCAATCTCTAGATATGTTGGTGCAAAACGTTTCCCTCTGCTTTGACTAGGACTGTCTGTGTGTGACCAATTCAACGGGAAAAAAAAATCTGTAAAAAAAATATCGGGACGTGGAATTTATTTGGGAGAAAGGAGAAGAAGGGTGAGCATTTATGAAGGGAGGAGGGGGGGGGGGATGTGGGGACAAAAAAATGTAAATGAATGCAAACGGACGGGGGGGGGGGGGGGGGGGGGGGGGGGGGGGGGGGGGGGGGGGGTGGGGGGAGAAGAGAGGAGGGGGGAGAGAGAAGAAGGAAAGGAAGGGGGAGGGGGAAAAGAGAATGACATATTTTGTAATCAGGGGTACAGAAAAATCTCATCTGTGAAAGATCACTGAAACAGGCGCTTTCTAAAACTTGTTATCGTTCCTTCATTCTTTCTTTCTTTGCTTTTTTGGTTCTGTTGGTGTCATTTTGTTTCCTGATTATGGCCTGAGATCGATTGAAACGTTCACAAAAAAAAATATTTTTTTTTCGTTTTCAACCTCTGAAAATATCTTAGCATACATCCGCTGCCCTGGCACAATGGTAAGTGTCGTGATTTTTGCGAGCTGAGTTATAATGCTTTCAAAAATTCGGATCAGAGCCATTTATTTGAAGAATTGTTCGGCCCCGACCAGCTTCTACACAGGGTGGGGTTTGCTATGAGCTCAACTGCGAAGACTGATGCAATAAATTCGACTTCCAACCTCTTGATGGGTGTGTCTCAGAGTGTTGCTTAACTCACCTGCTCACCACTGCAGGTGTCTGTATCTCTCGTACCTGGTTGACACCGGTTTTTAAATTGTGAAAGAAAGCATAGGATACGCAGTCTCATACCGAAAAAAACTCAATAACATTATTTTTTCAGACAGACAGACAGACACAGATAGACAGAAACAGACAATCAGACGGATAGACAGACAGAGAGAGAGAGAGAGGAGAGAGAGAGTGTGAGTGTGTGTGTGTGTGTGTGTGTGTGTGTGTGTGTGTGTGTGTGTGAGTGAGAGAGAGAGGAGAGAGGAGAGAGAGAGAGAGAGAGAGAGAGGAGAGAGAGAGAGAGAAGTTTTAAAAGAGAGGCACAAGGACATGATCATTCGTGGAGTCTAGACTCATTCTATTTTCAGATGATTTGGTCTCTATTGTATACGTAAACGTAAAAGTATACGTAAAAGTGGCCTGAATCTGTGGTCTTCAGTGTTGCCTTCATGCCCGCTCTGCCATGAAAAAACAAACAGTGGAGCATGTCCTTAGCTCATGTAAAGTAGCTCTGGCTCAAGGAAGGTACACATGGAGGCACAACCAAGTGCTCAAAGAGATTGTACAAGTAGTCTGGGCTAGTACCAACACCACAAAAAAAAGGCAAAATCAGAACTCCTAAAGCACCCGCAACATTCTTCATGGCAGGAGGCAGCGAATCATGGCCAAGTACAATAGTGCCACTCGGAACATGCAGGCAGAGTCTGCTGGACGGGGGCAGACGACTGGGAGTGCACTGCAGACCTCCCAGAATGGAAGAGTCACCCAGAGATCATCAGCAAGAGTGGCATGAGACCAGACATAGCAGTCCACTCTCAGTCAACCAAGCAGCTGATCATGATCGAGCTCACGGTGCCATAGGAGAACAGAATGGAGGCAGCTCAAATCTACAAGACTGAAAAGTATGCTGATCTGGCAAACAGCCTGAGGAGAGAAGGCTATCAGGTCAAAGTCCTCACTGCAGAAATTGGAGCTAGGGGGTTTGTAGGAACGTCTGCATACAGCCTCATGAAACAGCTCTCAGTTGCAGGGAGGGAAAAAAAACAGAGTCCTGAAAGCAAATGGCAGAAGCAGCAGAGAGGTGTTCAAGCTGGATCTGGTCAAGGAGGAACAAAAGTGAACTTCATAAGGCTTAACTTTCTACAAATATCAGGTGTCCCAGTGGCTCAGTGGTTAATGCGTGAGTCATTAAGTGGAAAATGAGCATGTCCAGAGGGTCATGGGTTCGAATCCCAGCCATGGCTCGTCTCAAGATGGGAAAAAAAAAAAAAGCGGGCAGCAGAGGGACATCCGGAGTCATGAACCGGGTGTGGCCCAACCCCCCCTAGAGTGTCAGGAGATAAGAGCCGAAACACTTGCTTGAAGGGGGCTTCTCTTCTGAGGACTAAATTGAAAAAAAAGAAGTATTTTAATCGTACGATCATGATGATGATGATGATGATGATGATGGTGATGATGATGACGACGACGACGACGACGACGACGACGACGACGACGACGACGAAGAAGAAGAAGAAGAAGAAGAAGAAGAAGAAGATGATGATGATGATGTTGATGACGACGACCACAACAATACCAGTAACAGTAGTGATGATGCTGACTATATATTTTCAATAATAGTAATATTAAATATACTAATGATAAGAGCGCTAAGACACAAGCTTGAAGAGCTGAAGAGGAAAGATGACCGGGGGGCGAAGAAAAAAAATGCTGCAGAAAGAAGAACCGTATTAATAACCAGCACTACCAGCTGACAGCTTTATTTCCCGCTGTCAGGGGTAACACCTACCCGCTTCCGCTCCCCCCCCCCCCTTCCCCCTTCTCTCTCTCTCTCTCTCTCTCTCTCTCTCTCTCTCTCTCTCTCTCTGCGTGCGAGCGCGCGCGCGCGCGCGCGTGTGTGTGTATGTAAGTGCGTGAGAGTGTGTGAGTGAGTGAGTAAATGTGTGTGTGTGTGTGTGTGTGTGTGTGTGTGTGTGTGTGTGCTTGCGTGCAATAGAGGACTGATTTGCGTGTGTGTGAACACGCAAGTCAATTTCACCAACGGGCTGTGGGAGAGGGGGGTGGAAATGGGATGGAGCCTGCCTTCAGCCAGTGATTTCTGCCACTTAATTCGGTCAATGCTGAAAATCTTCTGGGTTAATTGATTCTGGATTGATAACCTTGTACAGCTCAGCTGCCACGCACTGCAGCCCGCTACAGTCAATATCTGATGACCTGGTCCAGATGTCTGCATCCTCGGAAAAAATGTGACTTTTAAAAACGGAGAGAGAGAGAGAGAGAGAGGAGAGGAGAGGAGAGAGGGGAGAGAGAGAGAGAGAGAGAGAGAGAGAGATGAGGGGAGCGAGAGAGGAGAGAGAGAGAGGAGAGAGAGAGAGAGAGAGAGACGCGCGTGGGCGCGCGCGCGCGCGCACACACACACAACACACACACACACACACACACACACACACACACACACACACAGTCCTGTTGCAAGACTCGCTAAATGGCAAATAAGGGAATTTTTGGCTGCAAAATACTGAAATGTCACCTAAACGCACGCCGTTTCTTTCTTACACCCAGACTCACACGCTCAGGCTTTACAGTTAGTTGCTTTCCAAATCATCGGTTGCACCCTGGCATTTCTTGGCTGTGAGTATTTTGTGAGTCCACTTAGATGAAGTTCTCTCAAGCTGGTTGGGTGCAATGTCGTGATGGAGTGTTCATCAAAATTTGCCATCAGTTGTTGCTCAGTATCT
>JADBJO010010437.1:35000-40000 GCA_016801955.1 Conus betulinus | reverse complement strand
GAAGAGTTGTAATCTGCACACTTTTACTTGTAATCTGGTAAATACGAAAAACTGGGAGACAAAGATCAAGTTTATTGGTCACAGCATCTATAAGCATGGAATCACGCAGTCCAGCAATGGTTGCGAGATCACCAACGTTCCTAATCTTTTAAGCCTCGAACTACTTCACTAAAGGTGAGGCGCAATTAGCAGATGCTTTCCAGATGTCTGTAAAGTCTGTATTCTGTGTGTCGGTCACTTGGGGAAAAAACATAGCAATAAAAGGGTGTCACTGGGCAACAGAGGCAACATTTGTGTTGTATGCTTCGTCAGATCCAACAATCCTCAGCATTAATGCCAGTTCAAACGGACCTGGTGATGATCTTCGGTAACATCCTGACAATGTGGTGAAAGCTGTAGTTTTCTCTTCTCGAAGAAAAATGCCTGTCATATTCATGTACTTGCAACAGTTTGGAAGCTCTCCTGTTGGGTTGCTAACCGTTACGTTGAAGGCTGACCACTAGTCCCGTGCTCCGTTGATAAATATTGCGGGTCTTCAGGTGATTATGAAGTTCGGTTGATGCCAGTGACGGGACATGGGATGCCTCCAGGACAGTTCGTGATGTGGCTTGGTGGGGAAGAAGGTGTTTGTGGTGCAGAGATCGTGGAGGGAGCAAACTCAAATAGCCGCTGTTCGTTCTCGATGAGCTTGCTGATGCCGAAGCGGTCGATGGGGAGGGGCCAGGAGCTGTGGTCTGCACCAATCCAGGTGTTGAAGTCCCCGAGCAAGAACAGGCGTTCCTTTGCAGGTACCTCTCTGATCTTGGCTTTCCAGCACATCACAGAACTAATCCTTAGCCTCGGCTGTAGAGCAGAGTGTAGGGACGTAGACGTTAAGGATGTCTGTTGGTCCAGAAGAGGTCGTGAGCCGGAGACAGTATTCGCACTTTCCCTATGGGGGGGGGGGGGGGGGGGGGGGGGGTTCAACTGAGGATAGGAGAGACACCATGCAGTCGGTGCTCATTTGGCTCCAATCCTTGCCCCATAGGCTGCCGTTGGAGGGGAGTCATTGCGGCGATATCGATACTGAATCTCTTCAGCTCGCGGTCAATGATGGAATGCCGGAGTGAATGCGTTTCTTAACACGAAAATCCCATTCTTGCCATTTGCAGTGCACCAGTCTTTCTTTAAAGTCTGCGACCAACTGATTTACTCACTCAACACTTTGGTTCAGCCATACGTGACCAAAACCAAATATATACAAAACTGAAAATGAAATGAGACAGGGAACAGTAAACAATAAACAGTAAACAAGTAGAGTAACTTCTGCTCCCATGAGAAAACCTAACACAGAGTAATTTTTATTCAAGATTGGTACAGCCTTTTAAACTTGAATAAAATAAGACAAATACAAAGATGAATAATTTAACAGTGGGGGGAAAAAAAACAAGCGCAGGCCAACAACTCCTCTGTCATAACAAATCTTAAATAAATGTTAGCGAACCGCCCAGAGAAACGTGGACAAACGAGTTACAAGACAAAACACAACGCGTTTCGACCTCTTAGGTCCTCTTCAGGTAAGACACAAACGAATAGAAACAACGAAAATTCGCATAGCTTTGATTGCTTCAGAGTTCAGCGCAAAGAAGAAGGCGTTGTGTCCTACCTGAAGAAGACCTAAGAGGTCGAAACGCGTTGTGCTTGGTATTGTGACTCGTTTGTCCACGTTTCTCTGGGCGGTTCGCTAACATTCATTTAAGATTTGTTTAGATTTCCGCCTGCAGTCGTCTCACTTTGCAACTAGATCCTCTATCATAGTAATGACTTGGCAAAGACAAAGATTTGGACTTAAGGGGGGGGGGGGGGGGGGGGGGGGGGGGGGGGGGGGGGGGGGGGGCGGGGACGGGGGGTGGGGGGGGGGGGGTGTTGAAAATGAAGACAATGGTAACATGAAATTAAGAAAATATAGTATAGATATGAAAACTCTTCACTAGCTGCATGAGGGAACCTTTCAAAGACAGATACTTTGTGTTAAGTTTTCTTTTGGGAGCAAAAGTTACCCTACTTGTTTACTGTTTATTGTTTGCTGTTCCCTGCCTCATTTCGTTTTCAATTTCGTTTCAATCAAATCAAGGTTATTTGTATTTGTTTCTGTCCGTCTTTGTGTTTGTCTTTTGATCTCCCTTGCATCCTTGGGTGGATTCTCAAACGTAGGCTCAAAGATTGTCCCTACATTTTCTACTGTTTGCATACTGTCTTTAGTTTTTCAGCAACTTTTTTCCTCCCACAATTTCGTTTTGTTTCATTACTAACCTTTGCTGGATGCTTTGGGAGTGCTGCTGGATTCTTTTTTGAATCCTTGGTGGTGAGAACACCACAGATTTATGGACTGTGGTGTGTCTTTATTTGACACCAGGAGCGCAGACACAATCAGACGTGTCTCCCTGATGAGTCCGATCCAGCGGACGAAAGGCTAGGAGCAGGCAATGTAAATATTGTACTTATGTCTCCTGTTTCTGATCACTTCTATTACTATCTATGAATTCTGAAAACAACACAGATTTAGTAATATTGCCTTATTTTTTACCCCTCTCGTACAGTTTATATAGTCTGTTAACTTTGCAGCAGAACGAATTCCAGTCCTGACTCTACATATTCTATGAGTGTCCCTTTTATACCGTTTTCACCAAAATTGGCCACAATAGATTTCTTTCCATCGAGTCAAAAGCTTTACCCAAAATTGATGAAAGCAATTGATGAAAGCAGCGTAAAGTTTGTGGTTGAAGCATATCTGTTTTTGTATTAGAGCTAATTATGTGTACGTGTAATTGATCGTGATAAAGGTAGCACAATACTTTTATGTACAGTTATCTGGGAATATCCTCTTATCAAACTAAATTATTAAAAAGGTAACAAAGTCGTATAGAACTCGAACACTCGCATATTTTAAACATTTCACCAATAATTCCATATGGACCAGCAGATTTACCAGCCTTTAATATCGCGAACAACGCCTCAACTCAAGATATTGGGTGGTTCATAGCATCATCGTTGTTATATTTAGAACTGAAATTATCTTCGCCGTCATTACTTGCACAAGATCTTCAGTTTGTAAACTTGTTTCGAGCAAATGTTGAAAATGATTATACCAATCATCGATTGTTAAATTGTTACGTGGTTGTTTTCTTTTCGAAGAAATTTTATGCACATTTTCCCAAAATAACTTTTCATCATTTACTGATGCGACTAATGATCCCATTAATTTGTCATTATGCTGTTTATCTTTCAGTTTTAGGAGATTTCTATACTCTCTCTTTGTTTGCCAGTAAACGTCACGATAGGTATCAACCAACGTCTGTCGAAATGCTTTTAACAAACTTTCGCTTTGGATATACTCAGCTTACAGTCTATCATACCAATCACTGTGTACATTGTTCTTGTTCAGAAACACTTGTTTTCTCGTACAACCGGTCATATCACAAACATATTCAGGGCCTCATTACAATCATGATCTATCATATTAATAGCCTCATCAAGAGATGACAGTGCTTGTCGACTGCATTTCTTGAAAATATGTTTGCTCAAAATAAGGATTACATACAAGCTTTTCAATAAGCTCACATCCCTTTCCAAAATTAACAGAAAAAAGGATTCGATTTTTGCATTCTAAAATGAAATGCGACATGCAAATGGTCAGATTCTAATTTCTCAGATACAACTAAACTATAGGAAGGTAAGACAACTGAAAAGAATTTTCGAGAAATCAAAAACAGTCATTTACACCGCACCCTGATTAAGAAATGTACGTGTAGTGTCCATCACGATCACCATTACAAACTCCATTGAGTATACACAATCCAAGCGAAGTACACATATTCAGCAAACATTTCCTATAGTTATAAATATCTTATATATGTGGATTTCCTTTCCAAATTCAGAACACTTATTACAATCAGCACCATAATTATCATACTCATGGAAAACATCTTGAGAGACAATAGCTATTCTACTGTTCAGGTCAACAGCCAAAATCACATGCCTTTCAAGCAAAGTATACAATAAGTAAGATATTCCTCAAGAGGAAAAAAAAAAACCATTGTCAACATCAAAATAAGTATAGTATGGTGAACCCTCTGAAGGCACATATGAACAAACATGCAAGAGCAAAGCCTTGTCAATCAGAAAGAAAGAGCATGATGCTAATCCATCTGAACGTCTTTGAAGGGAGACACAAATTCATTCCTAGTAAGGCATCACACGCTACCTGAGCGTCTGCCCTGTCTGGTGAACTTGACAGCAGGTTTACTATACACCGTAAACCTTGTAAACTCATTATGCTCCAATATTTTCACAAAAAAAGTTTCAAGACAGATGAAGTCATAATTAAACAAATATGACGTAAAGTGTTTATACTGTATTTGAGAAAGAATACCGTTAATATTCCAGTGTAAGAATGTAACGCATTTTGAAAGCGTCCTACTATTTCCGTCAGCATGCAAGGCATGTGTTCTGACATTACGACATTCATTACCACTTTCGTTATCAAACAGGCTGGTTTCTGACATGAGCATCAACAGGAATCAAACCCAAATCGTCATTTTCATATTTTTTTCTTTTTTGAGGCGGCCCCCTATTTTCTTCCTGAGCAGTGCCAAATGCTTGCGCTGAGACTTGTCCCCGTTCTACATTAAGACACCCCTATTTATTTGTTGATTGCATGAGAAATACTAAACATCGGAAAACATGCTAATTGCTTTTGTTCCAGAAAACAATTTACATGAGGTTCGAAAGAAGTAACATTTGACCTATGGTCATTATTGATAGACCTGTCACCATCAATAACAAAGGCCTTGTTCCCCTGTGCCACCAAAGAATCGATGTTGACACTGACACGGCTACACTGTTCCTTCACTGGGGTTGGGTCACTGTCACCGCTGCACGCAGCATGCTCTGCGCTAGAATTGTTCCTGCATCAGCCAAACAAGACCGGTGTCACAGAAGGGCGGCCTCCTCACTACACA
>JADBJO010010437.1:5000-30000 GCA_016801955.1 Conus betulinus | reverse complement strand
ATGTCGAGGCAAACACCAACTGGGGAACTCAGGGAAAGTCTTCTTCATCTCAACAAGTTGTGATCGGCTCCAAACTGGACTATTGCTGCATCGTCTACTGTTCAGCAAGGCCTTCCTATCTAAAACGCTTGACCTCCTCACACACACACACACACACACACACACACACACACACACACACACACACACGCTGTCAAGGGCTTCGGTTCTGGTCAGAAGCATTTCGCCCAACCTCTGTCCTCCAGCAATCGATTGTAGCTTTTCCTGTACCATTTTTTGGAAACCACTTCTCTAGAAAACCCAAGACCCTGCCTACGCCTGTGTTTTTTGACCCCAAATTCCACAAGAAATTCGAGGAAAAGATCAATTCTTGGAAATTCGTATTTTCCCCATCTGAAGAGTACGCACTTAGACACTAGCATCGTGTGTGATTAGTCTAACTTCCCTAGGCACAATAACTGTTTTCATACATTTCTGCCATCTGAACACATTCCCCGCTTGCTCAAATCACACAAACTATGACCATTATTGCTGCCGAGGGGTGGGTCAAGCAATTTATTTATTTATTTATGTCTTTGTTTATTTATTCATTCATTTATTTACTCAGTCATTTAACTGCTTATCTTTTTATTATTATTTATGTTATTTATTAATCTATTCATTTTACTTATTTTGTTTATTCATTCATTTATTCATTTATTCGATGTAGTACTCTTTAGGCAAATGCTGATACATTCAGATTATTTTGGACCACATCAGAATGCAGGCCTCTTTAACTCAAGTATCAGTGCTTCATGATCAGAACTGGATTCAGTTTTATACTCACACGATGCACACTGTTGTACCACGATTTCTGATTTCAGACCATAGTCAGGACGGCAGACGACAAATTCCATGTGTAATCTTTTTTCTTCAGTGAGAAGGGCTTTCAAACAATCAGTTCTATTTGCTTTGTTAGCTGGCTAAACTGTGTTGCAGTTTCACAATGGGGCTTACCTGAAGCAATATCAAGTTTGTTTCAGCCACAGTCCAGCTAACTCAATGGGTATCTGCATATGGCAATAGGGCAATCTGGCAGCGGGAAGGGGGTGGGAGGGGTAATACAAAACTGAAATCTCATGATCTCATTGAGTATCGATCACTGGACAGACAGCAAGGTGCAACAAAATTTGACACACAAATTCCACATCTAATATGAATTAACAAATTCACTATCGCTCTCATTCGTTCATGTAAATCATAAAATGGAATAAGACGTACATGTAAGCTGTAGTTTAATCGAGATTATTCAGAGCATAGTGATGGGAAAGAGCATTCAGACGATTGGGGAAATCATTGCCAGCTTGGCATCAGTCAAATATGGGCCTCTCCATTGTAGATATCTAGAAGCATACAACCTTAAGACTTAAAAGAAAAACTGTGGGAATTTTGACCAAACCATGACACTGTCTATTAACAGCGAAACTGAGCTGAATTGGTGGATTATTAACGTAGACCAGGCATACAATGACATCAGCACCAGCGAACCTGATATTATAGTCACATCTGATGCAAGCCTTTCGGTTGGGGTTGTGAATATGAGGGAGTGTCATCAGGGAGGGCATAAAGATTTCCCGGCTAGCGTGGCCCAGCAGAACAATCGAAACAGTGCAATGTTGAAGTTCGTCTGCTTACGAAGTGTGAGCGTCAGCGGCCTGTAGTGAGTTTTCTAGACACGTGACGGCTGTAGTGGCTTTTGTAACAGCCTCTTGAGGGTGGGACAACTTCAAATCCAATTTTCTTGCATGTGGTGACATCTGAGTCGAGATTTCCCGATTAACTGTTGGAATTGTCATATCGGGGCAATTTCGCGGTCTGTTATACGTTTCAAAACCGTTTCTTTAATACTTCGTCACTCAAACGTTCGTGAAAAACACCACACTCCTGCCGGAGTTGACTCACGTCTTGTTTCACTTCATCCAGCTTGCTGTTGAAGGTGGTGTTCACGTTGTCCAGTCTTGAAATCACCGTCAGCCACAGAAGCTCCCTTTGTTGAGCGTGAGGACTGAGAGCTGGAGAGCCGGGTCTACCACATGCTGCCAGCAGACGAAGAGTTGTCTTGATCGGGATTGGACCAGGGTCTGATTCTGTCTCCACAGAGCAGAAGTAATTGACCTTCGGCCCTATAAAGAAAAGAATTGCCCCCCCCCCCCCCCCCCCCCCCCGCCTTTTCAAACAGTAGAACGAGGGTCAGTCCAAGTAGAGCACAGGCCGTGCGAGATCGTAATGTTAACATGGTTTTCCATTTTGCCTCGATCACAACACAGTGATCCCTTGCCATAGCCTCCAGCACCAGTACAGTACAGTGATCCCTTGCCATAGCCTCCAGCACCAGACAGTACAGTGATTAGATCCCTTGCCATAGCCTCCAGCACCAGACAGTACAGTGATTAGATCCCTTGCCACAGCCTCCAGCACCAGACAGTACAGTGATAAGATCCCTTGCCATAGCCCCCAGCACCCAACATTTCAGAGATCCCTTGCCATAGCCTCCAGCACCAGACAGTACAGAGATCCCTTCTCATACCCCCTGCGCCAGACACTGCAGAGATCCCTTCCCATAGCCTCCAACACCAGACAGTACAGAGATCCCTTCCCATAGCCGCCAACACTAGACACTACAGAGATCCCTTCCCATAGCCTCCAGCACCAGACAGTTCAGGGATCCCTTGCCATAGCCTCCAGCATAAGACAGTACAGAGATCGCTTGCCATAGCCTCCAGCATCAGACAGTACAGAGATCAAATCCCTTGCCAGAACAACCAGCACCAGACAGTGCAGAAATCATATCCCTTGCCATAGCCCCAGCACCCGACAGTTCAGAGATCCCTTGCCATAGCTCCCAGCACCAGACAGTACAGAGATCCCTTCCCATAGCTACCAGCACCAGACAGTACAGAGATCCCTTCCCATAGCTCCCAGCACCAGACAGTACAGAGATCCCTTCCATAGCCTCCAGCACCAGACAGTACTGAGATCCCTTGCCATAAGCTTCAGCACCAGACAGTACAGATATCAGATCCCTTGCCATAGCCCCCAGCACCAGACAGTACAGACATCAGATCCCTTGCCACAGCCTCCAGTACCAGACAGTAGAGAGATCAGATCCCTTGCCATAGTCCCCAGTACCAGACAGTAGAGAGATCAGATCCCTTGCCATATCCTCTCTAGCAGAAGACAGTTCAGAGATCCATTGCCATAGCCTCCAGCACCAGACAGTTCAGAGATCCATTACCATAGCCTCCAGCACCAGACAGTACAGAGATCGGATCCCTTGCCATAGCCTCCATCACCAGGCAGTAAAGAGATCAGATCCCTTGCAATAGCCTCCAGCACCAGACAGTACGGAGATCCTTTGCCATAACCCCCAGAACCAGACAGTTCAGATATCCCTTGTCATAATCTTCAGCACCAGACAGTACAGAGATCCGATCTCTTGCCATAGCCTCCAGCACCAGACAGTACAGATATTAGATCCCTTGCTTAAGCAACCAGTACCAGACTATACAGAGATCAGATCCCTTGCCATTGCCTTCAGCACCAGACAGTACAGAGATCAGATCCTTTGCCGTAGCCTTCAGCACCAGACAGTACAGAGATCAAATCCCTTACCATAGCAACCAGCACCAGACAGTACGGATATCAGATCCATTGCCATAGCCCCCAGCACCAGACAGCATAGCCTCCAGCTCCAGACAGTACAGAGATCCCTTGTCATAGCCAACAGCACAAGACAGTACAGAGATCCCTTGCCATAGCCAACAGCACCAGACAGCACAGAGATCCCTTGCCATAGCCAACAACACAAGACAGTACAGAGATCAGATCCCTTGCCATATCCCCCAGGAACAGACAGTACAGTGATCAGATCCCTTGCCATAGCCTCCAGCACCAGACAGTACAGAGATCCCTTGCCATAGCCTCCAGCACCAGACAGTACAGAGATCCCTTGCCATAGCCTCCAGCACCAGACAGTACAGAGATCCCTTCCATAGCCTCCAGCACCAGACAGTACAGAGATCCCTTCCCATAGCCTCCAGCACCAGACAGTACAGAGATCCCTTCCCATAGCCTCCAGCACCAGACAGTACAGAGATCCCTTCCCATCACCTCCAGCACCAGACAGTACAGAGATCCCTTCCCATAGCCTCCAGCACCAGACAGTACAGAGATCCCTTCCCATAGCCTCCAGCACCAGACAGTACAGAGATCCCTTCCCATAGCCTCCAGCACAGACAGTACAGAGATCCCTGGCCATATCCCCCCAGAACAGACAGTACAGAGAGCCTTTAGAATATTGAATCACTCCTCCCAGTCCACGACCTTTCTTCCCCCCCCCCCCCCCCCCCCCCCCCCCCCCCCCCCCCCCCCCCCCCCCCCCCCCCCACACACACACACACACACACGCGGCCATAGCCCCTTAGAAGGGGGATGTATACAGAACAACGTTACACGATACATTTCTAATAGATAATGTAAAAAGCTTTAAGCTGACACAGAGTTTCGCTGTTTAAAACCTCTGTACAAATAAACAGCAAATTGTTTCACTATTTTATCATTAGTCGATGCCATTAACAAGATTAATTTAAACAAACATGGATGTCTAAAGTATTTAGGAGGGGTATATACTGTTGTCTTAGAACGCTTAACTCTGGACATGAAAGAACAAAATGACCTTCATTTTCCTGTGATCATGACACAATGGACAAAAAAAATCATACGATCACTTACAACTCTATAACGTTGAGAATGTGCATAAATATCTGAGATACCCAATCTAACTTTGTCACAGCATGTCTCAAATGTTTACTAATAGCCATTGACAAATAGGTAGGAATGCAATGCATAGGATTTAGCAGTCTGTAAATAGAAAACCTTGGGCTGTCTTCAACATGCGAGTTCCACTCTGCCAACTACAATCAATCAATCTTTGCCGAAACACACGAATAAAACCATTTACGTCACCAACACCCTGGTTTCCACACACAAAACCAAATCCAAATTCATACAATTTTAGTCTTAAATTAGAAGTCCAGTTTTTCTTTCCCCTGTTATCTAACTCTAAAAGCATAGTGTAGGCTTTGTAAGGTAATCTGTGTTGTTCCATTTGTGTTATTCTTAGCCAGTAGCGAATACACTTTACCACTGAAATTAAATGTATAGGGTATCTATTGGTCTCTCTCATATACCAAATCGTTCGGGTGTTTTCAACGAAACACCAATAAATTTCTTAAGAGCATACAAGTGAATTTTTTCAATATGCATAGCAGCAGAATCAAAACCCCATATTTCAGCACCATATAGTAGCATCGGCGGTGAATTTGAGCGTCAAATAATTTCAAAAATAAAGTCAAAGATTCATTATTTAACATCGTTAATTTCTTCAGTATACACAATAACGCATATTTAGCTCTACTTGCAAGATCTTTACAAGCGAAGGTAAAGCTTAAGCGTGTAGAAAAATATATGCCAAGGTATTTGTAAGCATTTCACAACGGGCATATCAGTTCCATTATATACCCACCTTTCTCTGGCTGCAAGATAACCACCTTTCTGAACACAATAATAATGCTTTTATTCATGTTTATGTTCAGTCGAAGTGAAGCGGATGCTCTTTCTAAACTGTTCAACTGGGTTTGTAAACCAACTATCGTTTCAGACATCAATGCAACATCGTCAGCTAAAAGAAGAATGAAAATCTCAAAAAAATCATTTATGAACTTTGCACCATGTCTTCCAGAATTAGTCACTTCTTTCGTTAATTCATTAATGAACAAAGAAAACAAAATGGGACTACAAACATCCCCCTGCTTAACTCCAGTTGTACAGTTTATATAATCAGTCAGAGAACCGCCACTTCTTACTCTAGCTTTTACAGAGTCGTACATGCTCATGACACATTGATACAACTTACCTCTTATCCCACTTTCAAACAAAATACGCCATAATATACCCCTGTTAACAGAGTCAAAGGCTTTCTCAAAATCAATAAAAGCAACATATAATTTACGATTCAAACAAAATGTTTTTGCACAAATGCCATTAAAGTGAACATGTGGTCTATCGTGGAGTAATTTCGTTTAAATCCAGCTTGGCATTCACCTGTGAGGTTCCTTTCCTCTACCCACTCCTGCAGTCTTCCATTGATAATAGTA
Organism: Conus betulinus; assembly: GCA_016801955.1. Taxonomy (NCBI): domain Eukaryota; kingdom Metazoa; phylum Mollusca; class Gastropoda; order Neogastropoda; family Conidae; genus Conus; species Conus betulinus. Next base: position 23,806 of record JADBJO010010437.1, on the reverse strand, counting down.
CTGTACAATTTATTACAAACATTACACAAAGAAATTCCTCTATAATTATTTGTCATCAACATTACCCTTTTTATATAAAGGAAGAACTATTGATTCTGTCCACTGAACAGGAAAAACACCCCTGTCAAATAGAGTATTAAAATACTTTGTAACGAAATCCAGCATCAAATCAGACTTACATGCATTTTTCACCATTTCACCAATAATACTATCAGGGCCACTAGCTTTATGACTTTTCAATATTTTTAAGGCCAACATAATTTCATCCCTGAAAATTGGACGATTGAAATAATCGTTACTGGATTTGCTGTCATCACTGGTATCATCGTGATCATTTCCACCACTACTGCCTTCCTCATCTGTAATATCACCTGTGTCAACGTCTTTTTCAAGCAGTTTCTGAAAATGTTGAAACCAGTCTTCCAAACCAATGTTATTAGACGGTTGTTTTCCTTTATTGTTGATTTTACGCATTGAGAGTTCCAAAACTCCCTTTGGTCATTCACAGAAGAAACCAACTGTTCTACTAAATTACTGTTAAACTGTTTACGTTTGTGCTTCAAAAGATTCTTGTAGTCACGCCTAGCTGCACAGTAAGAAAAATGATCAGGTGGAAATAAAGTGCGACGAAATTTATTTAAAAGGTTACGGGCTTTTCTTTTACCGTTACGACACTCTATGTCATACCAATCATCACAACTTTGTTTTGCATTTGCATTAAACTGTTTTTTCATACATTCAGCTGCATCTCTTAGGCAACTATTAAATATATTCAAAGATTCGTTAACATCAACATCATTTTTTTCTAACCGCCATTTCTATTCTCTCCTGAATTTCAGGAGAGCACATTGCATCACTAAAAGTACTGACATAAGTCTCATTCCATACATATTTCTCTATTAAACACGTATTATTATTCATTTTTGCATTATTCAGGTTTTCATTAGAAAATCTGAATTTCATCATTACAGGCATATGGTCAGATTCAATTCTTTCTAACACATGCAGTTCACAATTATTAACAAAATTTGCAAACAAATCACGTGACATTATAAAATAATCATTGAACTATTGCCTCTTTCAGAAATGTATGTGTAGCGATAGTCGAAATCGCCCTGACACATACCATTCACAATATTCAAATTCAATACAGTGCACATATTAATCAACATCTTACCATAGCTGTTCAATACAGTGTCTTCGGACTTCCTGTTCGTACATACAGGACTACTGAAATGTTTATGACCAAAAGGCAAACCCATCGTCTTCCAAATCATGTGAAATATTTGAAGTCCTACTGTTAAAATCTCCACTTAATAACACATAAGCATCATCAATAGAAAGTAAACAATCACTCACCAACTCTTCAAGCATACTATTCCCATTGTCATCGCAGAATACATCCACGGGCCTTCCACGGGTTGTCAGTTTGATGGCAGGCTTACAGAATTTCTTATATCCTTTAAATATATGACGAATGAAAATCTTCCAAAAACGTTTCAACAAAACAAATAAAATCGAAGGAACAAACAAACGATACAAATTCTTTATCATGTAATTTAGAAAGTAAATCATTTACATTCCAGTGAAGAAAAGACAAACATTTAGAATTATTATATACAACAGAACAATCTGGGTCTAGACTCCCAGTGAACACGGAGGGAGCCCCGCCCCCACTGTCATGTAATACGTCACACACTGTGTCTAAAGCCGAGTCATTCAACACATGCTCAGTCTTGAGTGCCTTGAACACAGAACAAGACAGACAGACAGACAGACAGACAGAAACAGAGACATGGGACAGAGAAAGGCAGAGAAATCACACACACACACACACACACACACACACACACACACACGTTTAACCACCCTTCTCTTGCCGAAACTCCTCCCCTACACTTCACTTTCATGGAAGACAGCGCGTGTCTTAGCGATACGTTACGTCAGGTTGGCAGTCCTTCACTTCTCCAGCTTCGCCTGCAAAGCAAAGCTGTCACTAACGCCTTGTCTAAAGGGCAAATCAGGCGATGAGACAGGGAGGGGGGTGGGGTGGGGGCGGAATGGGGGGCGGGGTGGCAGTTTGACTAAGGGAGAAGAAAGACTATTGGAGACAAGGTGTTGGGAGTGTGAATGGGGGGAAGAATCAGTCCTTCTGTTCGTCACGCAGGCTCCGTGTCTTGGTTTTACCGGACGACTGAGCATGAGCGCGGGGGCTTATGGGAAGGAGCGTGGCGACCCACTGGTGCGTAAGCGTGGCGTCAGAATGGTGGTTCCGTGTTGAATGGTGTGGACGTCATTTGTAAGGCTTATAGTATTGTACCTTCCGCACGTTCATGAAAAAAAAACAAACAACAACAAAAAACGGACAACAAAAACCACCACACCCACCACCACCACCACCACCACAACCACCACCATCACAGAAACGATTCTTTTAGAGCTCACCAACTGAACACAACACACATAATACGTGTTCCATCCATCATTCTATGACATTTCTTTTATCAACCTTCAAGCACATGTTCTTGCAGTCACCAGCTACGTACGCGCATATGAGCGCAAACTCATAACATTAATCACAACACTTTTTTCCTTCTTTTTTTTCTGTTTATTTTTTTTCTTTGGTATGGGGGTGGGGGATATGGGAGTGGGGTGACGAATTCCACCTTTCCCCTCCCCTGCCCATTTTTTCTAGAGTATTATAGAGAAATAAGATGTAGTTGCATAACGGTCCGCGCGTGCGTACTGACACCTTGACGAAACTGAAGCTGAAGTCGCATGATGAAAACGACTGCAGTCAGTGTATTTTCTTTTGCTGCGCAATCTTTCCCTCCTTTGTCCAGTCACATGGTGTGTAGCTTGTCACATGTGAGCTGGGAAAGTCATAGTGCCTCTCTATTCATCCATCTATCTATCTATCTATCTGTCTGTCTGTCTGTCGGTCGGTCGGTCTCACCTATCTACCTACCTAATTATCTTGACTACTTATCTATTTATCTAACTCTCTATAGCCAATCAAGAAAAGTAGACCAGTCAACAACAAACAGCATTTTTGTTTGTTTAGAAAACAGTATTACAAAAAAGGGTGGTGGTGGTAAATAAAGCAACACACATAAAAAAAATCCAAAAATGGGGAAAATGATGCTAAATCAACACAAGAAAAACCAGACTCTCGCTACCCCGACTGTGCAATATTGTGTGCTGCAACACAACGACAACGGTAGCAAGAAACTCTAGGGAGAGCTGCACACAGAAGGTGTTCAGAGAGGAGGAACCCCCCCCCCCCCCCTTCCTTCCTTCAGACAAGTATTTAGCCCTGGATCATTGCAATCTAACGGGACCAGGCTGCATCCAGATCATGACTCCTTAATACCCTTCTGATTCCGCTGTTGTTTGTGTGTGTGTGTGTGTGGGGGGGGGGGTGTTTGTTTTCGTTTGTTTTTGTTTTGTTTCGTTTTCAACGTTACGTGTTCAGGATGGTCTGGTGCTGAAGATCAAGAGGCCTCTGACGGATGCCCTAAACTATTTTGCCGACGGACACCTGTTGTAATTTGGCAGATGATGCCGTATGAAGCTGACTTTTGTTCCCCTTCGAACAAGTCGGTCTTGAGCTCTTCTCGGCTGCTGTTTCAAGTACTAAGGCTGTCAACCTGATCTTGCCAGACATGGAAAGCAGTTTCAGGCAGGCGACATGAAAACGCAACGTCATGAGACCAGGTGACCCACCAAGCCAGTTCCTTTTTCTGTTGATTTTGGATCAGCTCTCTCTCTCTCTCTCTCTCTCTCTCTCTCTCTCTCTCTCTCTCTCTCTCTCTCTCTCTCTCTCTGTGTGTGTGTGTGTGTGTGTGTGTGTGTGTGTGTGTGTGTGTGGTGTGTGGTCATTCTGGACGATCTGCAGATCTACTATGCACTCCCATGCATCCATTTCCATTTAGTCAATCCCGCTTCCATTCTCAAGGCATCAAGCTGTTCCAGATCGGCCTCCCTCTGTGTGTTTTAAAAACTTCCGCTGGTGTGTGTCCCCCTCTTCCCCCAGCAGAACTATTTACACTGTACTTTTTTTTAAAGCAATGGCTGTACTCCACATGTACCTTTATTGGGTTAGCGCTTCACTGTTTGAGCTCAGGACATGTGCCATAGGAGAAGCAGAATGAACACACAGGTTGATCTGTTTTTTCCCCATTCCATCAGGTTGGCGTTCAAAGGAAGAAAGTCATAGACAGCTCTGAGGATGAAACTGATCTGGAGAGGGGTCATGTGCCACATTTCATTCTAACCGACCTATCTTGGACGTGGGTTTTTCAACATAGTTTATGGTCCCTGCAGCCCTGGCCGGACGTCCTTCTTCAATAAGCTAGACGACAGTGAGTTTCGGGAGTACCTTCAAATTTGCTCGGCGACATGAAAACGCAACGTCATGAGACCAGGTGGCCCACCAAGCCAGTTCCTTTTTTAGTTGATTTTGGTTTCCCTCGATTCGTTTGTGCTTCCACTGATACTGTAGATCATCAGGGACCAGAGGAGCTTTGGGATCAGCGTAACCTGTAGACACCAGATTTCGTATTTGTCAGGGAAGCCATTTTGGTTTATACTCTGCGAGATTAATTCTGTCGTTCGCTAGATTTCATTTACCTTTTTTGGTGATACCATTTTCCAAGGTTCTTTACTGGTTCTTCTGTCAGCGTTCGGATAGCTGGCTGGCTACAATAAAGCAGATGTTTCAGCTACTTTTTCCTCTGTTTAGTGAGAGGCTTCGTCGTTTTCTCTAGTTTGAAACTCTTGCAAGATGAATAGACTTACCCGTTTAACTGCTCAGTATCTCGTGTGTACATCTTCTTTGGTAGAAAGGGTTGATAGTTCATTTATGAAGGCTTTTAGTGAGAGGCATGTGATGTCTATTCCCAAGGTCTGCTAGGCTTGCACTGCTCATTGCTGCCCACACCATGACCTTCGCTGCCAGCACGTACAGTCTTGGCCTAAACCAAACTTCACACTGTTCAACCTGTCGTATTTTACGTTGCGGAGAATCTCAGTGACAAGTCCTGAACAGACTTGTTCGGCATTCCTGGGATGTTCTTTGGGACACGATACATCTTTACAGCCAGTGGAATCATGATGTGTATGACTGATCCATGCCAAATGCCACCGCTCCATGAAGAGGTCTCTTCTCCTTGCGCTGTCTCTTTAGGCTGCTCCCAATCATCGTGGCTTGCTCTACCTTACCGGACACACCCACAATCATCGTGGCATGCTCTACCTTACCGGACACACCCACAATCATCGTGGCATGCTCTACCTTACCGGACACACCTACAATCATCGTGGCATGCTCTACCTTACCGGACACACCCACAAATCATCGTGGCATGCTCTACCTTACCACACTCACGGACAATGTCTCCTTGAGGCATGCAAGTATTCAATTTCTGCGAGGTGTCAAAGTTAGCTGCCAGGACAGAAATATCTTCCCAATAACATTTAGAAGTGACATTGGTGAACTGATTGATGTCAGTTGAGTTTTGCTCTTTTGGAAGATACAACCATCAGCGATCATCCACTGGTTGCTGATCATCAAGTTCCTCCATGCTGATCTTCTCTTTCCCTGGAACCATTCAAGGATTTTGGGACATTTCATTGCAAGTGTTTCATTGGCCCAGACAATTATTTGCCTCCCATTTTCTCACCTATTACTTTACCCTGTCCACTTTAGGGTGGCATGTCACTGACATGGAACATTTTCTCCAACAATACAGCTCACACAAAACCCTTGGCTTCAAGTGGTGTCTTTCTCATATGTTTAGCAGATATTTGCTGAGATGCTGTTCAGGACTTCGCTTTGTCCACCACGAGTATCAAAGATTCTGGCAGCTCAGTGGTGTTTCTGGCGAACTGGAAGAGGTGTCTGATGAAGCAGTCTTGTGATTTTCTTGTTGAATCTTCTCTTTACTCATTCTGTTTTGCAGAGGGCACTGTGTTTCACTGTCATGTCTTTCTGAAGCTTCTCTCAGCCTTGGTTCTGAAATTCTGAGCAACAACCATGACGATAAGGACGATGATAGTCAACACAGCGATAATAAGAACTTCCACGAATATAGTATCACTGATGATAAGAACAAAAATTATATTTCGCGCTCTGTCACACCGTGCAGTTCAACGAGCTGGACAATGTTACATCATCAACAACAAAAAGAACACAGTGAAACTAGAAAGAACAAAAAACACACATGGCATATACACACATTTTCTGTGTGTGTGTGTGTTTGTGTGTGTGTCTCTCACACACACGCGCCCCGCGCGTGCGCGCAATCACGAGCGAAAGAACAAGCGGACGCACTCGGGCGCGCGCGCGCGCGCACACACACACACACACACACACACACACACACACACACACACACACACACACACACTCTCTCTCTCTCTCTCTCTCTCTCTCTCTCTCTCTCTCTCTCTCTCTCTCTCTCTCTCTCTCTCTCTCTCTCTCTCTCTCTCTCTCTCTCACACACACACACACACACACACACACACACACACACACACACACACACACACATTAATCCATCAGACACCCCACCCATTACACCCAGTCCCCATCCACCAACCATCGATTTGAACTGATCGCTGGAAAGCCGTGCAGCGGTAAAATTGATCCATCGACAGACCCTCCGTGAAATCGATAGATTTATGACCCTTTCCTGTCAACCCTGTTACGTTTTGTGGGCGATTTACACCCCGTAAGACATTGTTCGGCATGCAAGTCAGCGTGGGCCCAGCTGATGTATATGTTAAGCGTAATCCATGTTCCTGCACACTTCACGTACTGAGCGATATTTGGCATTATACGGGAAATCAAGGGAGTCTGAACACCCTGGCCTCTGATTTGTGTTTAAAATCCGCATCATCTGTGATGAAATGAGATCAATGTTGATGACATGGATTTTGATCGGAATGAAGTTGAATACGAGTCGGTAACTAAGCCGAAGCTCCTGCTCATATGACTTGTGTTTGCATATGAACAGAGCAGGTGGTCGAAAAATGATGAATGACTTAAGCATACCGAAGTGAATGTAATTGAATGAAGTGAACGAATGACGAATGACGAATGGAGATGATGGAGTTGTTACCCGGTGGATGATAAGCTGTGTCGGACACTTTACAGCGGTGTCGCGCGTCACGGCAGTAAGAGGGCGTATGCCTTCAAGGATCTCTGTTTGGTGGTTCGCTGAGTGCTTTTTGTTTTGTTTTGTTTGTTTTGTTTTTTGTTGTTTGCATTGTTTTGTTTATTGTTGTATTGTTGTTTTTTGTTTGTTTTTTTTTGTTTCTTTTTTTTTTTCAAATGACACGAGACGTATCATCCATAAGGTAAAATGCTACGGAAAGACATGGAAAAGATATGAATTTAAGAATAAAGACATTTTATACAGCTGTTTTAAACAAGACGATTTTTTTTTTTCCCAGGACAAAAAATGTTGCTCAGTAACACTAGGGGGGAATACGTCTCATCTCTCTTCTTCTCTTCTTTTTCTTGTTTTGGTTGAAAAGGGCACGAGCACAGAGTTTCTTTAGTAATGTCGACGTCAGATCGGGCCCAGATAGGTGAAAATGTTTGTGGCGCTGCTGACACCAAACCAAGGAACGAAATTTGCTTTGTGTGTCCATGAGGAGGACCAGAGCGTTCTGTGCGCCAAAAGCATTTCTGTGACGCTGTTTGAGGCCAGCTGGTGAAGAAAAGGGCTGTTGCAATTCCAGAGGACAGATAAATGTTTGGTACTCAAACCTGTTTCTGTATTTTAAAAAAAGTTAAAACCTTAAAAAAAAAAATCTTTCGTGCATATAGTGTGAAAGATTTAGTTGTTAATTAGAAAAAAATCACACTGTTGTGTTTCTCCGTCCAGTGATATGTCGTTGATACGCGAACGTGAATCTGGCACAAAAGGCTAGGTTGTTTAATGTTTGTTTTAGGCAAGTTTAGGTTTATGCAGTCTGTCCAGCACCTGCACTTGAAAAGACGTGTGAGAACCCTTCTCTTCACTTCAGCTCATTTCCTTTAAAATCTGTTGCATCTTTAATACTACTATGATAAACGATGACGTGGATTTTAAAGGCTAATACCTGAATCGGAGACTAGGCTGTTTACATTTCATTTTTAAAGTTGACGCAAAATTGTACGCATTGCGCATGAACATGGACTACGTGTAACGTTATACAGACACATAATGCATACGTGGTAGAGCCAGGTAATGATCTAAGAGAAAGAAAAGAAAGAGACACTTACAGGTGCCCGTGGGTCGCAGAGAAGTGCTGTCCTCAACTGCCAAACCAGCCAGTCGGGAGCAATTTTTGCACCGGCCTCAGGAGCATGCGCTGTGTTGCTTTAATTGCTAGCGCGCACAGGACATTCAAGGGACATAATCGCTTCCTGGCAAAAGCCATTGCGTGAAGGCCATTGGGCGCGATACAATATAATCTCCATGGAAACGTTGACCTGAGTATGCCAGCCTATATTTCATGACTGAGAGTCCACCAGCCAAAGACGCCACCACCAAGCAAACTGCTGAGCGCATCCTTCAGTCCCGCTCTTTAACTGTTCCGCTGTTAGGTGATACCAGTACAACTCCAGACATTGCCAGATCTTTGCCACACGGTCTTGCTTGCTTCTGGGAATGATCCTTGGTGGCAGTCTTTCCAGCCGACAACAGTACTTTCCCTGTGGTCAGTAGGTCTTTCTCATCACCACTGCGTCTTTCCCTAGATTCAGCCAAAAGGCAGACAGGAAAAGATACACCCAAGGATCCAGTGGAACTCAGAAAATAAAACTTTGTTCAATGGAAGTGTACCCGGGATGGCGCAGACCTCAATCAAGATCAAAATGGCGTCTGAACTTCAGTCAAACCCTGCCCGAAACGCAATTGTGTTTCTCCTAATGTATCTCTGAAACTATCGCGGATATATCAAAATTGTTTCCATTGGTTACATTATCACTTCTTCATCTACACTTTGTGTTAACTGAACATGTGCCTGTGCAGTGACTGAATATATACCCGATCTTTCCTTCCTCCACCCCGCTTTCTCATTGAATGTTATTTTCCTCACTGGATCCAAGTGACCCGAATCCGTACCTGCCATTTCAAGTATGTAAATAAAAGGGTTTTTTTTTCCCTTTTTTTTTTTTTCTTTCTTTTTTTTTTTTTTTTTTTTTTTTTTTTGGTTTTTTTTTTTTTTTTGTGGGGGGGGGGTGTCAGATCAGTGCATAATGTTTGAGAATGTTATAAACACACCAACAAATGCTCTGTCTCAGCATGTAAAGGAAAGAGGGGGAAATGCCTGTATCCGCACTGAGATTCAATAGGAATATCCGTAGGCCACATAATTCTGTCCTTCCATCACGATTGGTTCCAGGTCCGTTCAGCAGTATGTACATAATCTTGCAGAAAGACAGACACACCGACAGGTACGGGTGAAACATTACGTCACTGTCTTGCTAGCAGACAGACAGAGACACCGACAGATAGGGGGAGGGGGGGGGGAGAACATAACGTCACTGCTTTGCTGACAGACAAACTGACAGATAGGGTGAAACATAACGTCACTGTCTTGATGACAGATACACCGACAGATAAGGTGGAAATATAACGTCACTGTCTTGATGACAGACACACCGACAGATAGAGTGAAACATAACGTCACTGTCTTGATGACAGACACACCGACAGATAGAGTGAAACATAGCGTCACTGTCTTGATGACAGACACACCGACAGATAGGGTGGAAACATAACGTCACTGTCTTGCTGGCAGACAGACAGACACACCGACAGATAGGGGGGAAACTTGACGTCACTGGGGAGGTATTGACAGTTGAGTTTCAGCTTTGTTTGATTCAGGATTTTAGGGAGGGTTCCTCCTCCTCCTCTTCCTCTATGTCCTCCTCCTGCTGCTCGTCTACTCCCCTTTCCTCTTCATCCCCGTACTTCTTCATCGTGGTCCATTGGTTCTAATCGATAGTTCTCAATAACTTTGTTGTAAAAGCATTGTCTTGAAGTGCTTCTTTTTGTGTCCAATAACTATTTGTATTTTTATACCAATTTCTTTTAATGGCGTCTTTTCGTTTCCCAGTGCTAAAGGTTGACTGATTTTCCCGGATATGATTCATTTTCAAATCATTTTGGAACGTTTAGGACAAATTCTAGCCCCAAAGTGCTCTCTCTCTCTCTCTCTCTCTCTCTCTCTCTCTCTCTCTCTCTCTCTCTCTCTCTCTCTCTCATTACATAATTTAAAGACCGGCTTATTTGTTCTTTTAAACGGAATTGGCATCCATTAGATGATAAACTTGTCATTAAATTAGTAGTGACATTCATCGCGGAAGCACTGAAAATTACACAGATGAAAGACAGTTAGAATTATGATAATACATTATCCGACTTATATGTAGAAAGACACTCGTGGAGAGAGCGTGGCAGCAGAGTCATCAGAAAAGAAGCCCCCTTCAAACAAGTGTTTCGGCCCTTATCTCCTGACACTCTAGGGGGGAGTTGGGCCACACCCGGTTCATGACTCCGGATGTCCCTGTGCTGCCCCTTTTTTTCCCCATCTTGGGACGAGTTATGGCTGGGTTTCGAACCCATGACCCTCTTGACATGCTCATTTTCCACTTAATGACTCGCACTCTAACCACTGAGCCACTGGGGCACCTGATATTTGTAGGAAATTTAAGCCTTATGAAGTTCACTTTGTTCCTCCTTGACCAGATCCAGCTTGAACAGCTCTGCCGCATCTGCCATTGCTTTCAGGGCTCTGGTTTTTTCCATCCCTGCAACTGAGAGCTGTTTCATGAGGCTGTATGCAGACGTTCCTACAACCCCCCTAGCTCCAATTTCTGCAGTGAGGATATAGACCTCATAGCCTTCTCTCCTCAGCTATTTGCCAGATCAACATACTTTTCAGTCTTGTAGATTTGAGCTGCCTCCATTCTGTTGTCATATGGCACTGTGAGCTCGATCATGATCAGCTGCTTGGTTGACTGAGAGTGTAATACTATGTCTGGTCTCATGCCACTCTTGCTGATAATCTCTGGGTGACTATTCCATTCTGGGAGGTCTGCAGTGCACTCCCAGTCATCTGCCCCGTCCAGCAGACTCTGCCTGCATGTTCCGAGTGGCACTGTTGTTCTTGGCCATGATTTGCTGCCTCCTGCCGTGAAGAATGTTGCGGGTGCTTTTGGAGTCCTGATTTTTCCTTTGTGGTGTTGGTACTAGCCCCAGACTGCTTGTACAATCTCTTTGAGCACCTGATTGTGCCTCCTTGTGTACCTTCCTTGAGCCAGGGCTACTTTACACGAGTTTAGGACATGATCAACTGTTTGTTTTTCATGGCAGAGGGGGCATGCAGGATCGTCTGTTTTTCCCCACTTCACCATGTTTGCATTTGAGGGCAGAAGGTAATATGCAGATCTAAGAATGAAGCTGATCCTGAGAGGGGCCATGTGCCAAATGTCATTCCAAGTGAGACTTCTTTGGAGTGCATTCTCCCACGTTGTCCATTGCCCTTGCTGGCTCTGCTGGACTGCTTTTTTGAGTCTTTTTTTTGGTGTCTTTTTCTTTTCTCATCTCCTGAATCATCATGTCTCTTTTTGGCTTTTCCTTTGGCCTTTGACCACCATTTAGTTTTGGTCACCCCCCAGTCCTTGGCTGCTGGTCTGTGTGTGTCCTGTTATTTCTCTGATCTTGAGACTTTCTTTTGCAGAATCCATCACCTCTTGAACTTTCCATTTTCTGCCTGTCTTCAGCTGGGGCTTGATTGCTTCTACCACCTTGTCTCCTGAGTCCTCCAGCATGCTTTGAAGTCTGATCTTCCCTGCTTTGTATTCCTCCAGGATGGATTTCAGTGGTAGTTTCAGCTTTGCTTGGCGACAGTACAGCGCTATGTCAGTGAGACAGGGTGGGACACCAAGCCATTTCCTTGTGAACTTGTTGATTTTGGCTTCCATTGCCTCCACTCTACTGGTGCAGATGTCGTATATCATCAGAGGCCATAGGTGCTTTGGTATCAGCATGAACTGCAGACACCAGACCTTGTATTTGCCAGGGAGCCCCACACTGGTCAATGGTCTCCAAGCCTTCTTCCGACATCTGTTTGGGTTTCTTTTGCTCTTTGTGTGTCTTTCCACGTATCATCATACCATCTTCTAAGGCTCTTGACTGGCTCTTCTGTGACTGTTGGAATGGCCTGGTTGGTTGGCAACACTGAAGACCACCGCCACTTTTCCTTTCCTCAGTGAAAAACTCTGTGATTTCTTTGGGCTTGAACTTCATTCTGGATGAGGCAACTATGTTGTCCAGCCTCTCCAGTACATGACGTGTCTCGTCTTCTCTGGATGAAATCACTGTAGTGTCATCTATGAGGGCCTTGAGGGAGGGCATCTTGTATCCATCGCCAAGGTCTCTTTGTCTTGCATTGCTTGTTGCTGCTTTCAAGATGACTTCCATTGCCAACACGAACAGTGTTGGGGAAATTGCACAGCCAATTGCAATGCCCACTTCCAAGTTGATCCAATCTGTCGTGTTCTCCTTGGTAGAGAACCGCATTGAGAAGCCATTGAAGTACTTCTTCAGCATATCGTGGATGTTCTTTGGCACATGGTACATCTCAAGAGCCAACTGTATCATCTCATGGGGTACAGATCTATATGCGTTTGCCAGATCAAGCCACACTACGTCCAGGTCTCTCTTTTCTAGAGTAGATGCAAGAGCAAAGGGGAGAATGGAAAGTGTGTGGTCAGTTGTCGCAAAGACCAGTAATCAATTCAGAGAATGCGATGTTATATGATACATTTGGAGGATCTGAGAAAAAGTCAGGCAGGGAAGGTCTCTTGGAGGCTGTCAAGAAGGGAAGTTTGATCAGCCTCATCTTCCATGCCAGTCCAGTGGGATTACTTCCACACTGCTTATCCCTGCTCCCAGCTCACAGTGACACCCCAGCTTGCCCTGCTGCAGTCCCTTCACTGCCAGTCTATGGTGAGCAGTCAACATCAAGTTGCAAAGTGAGACGACTGCAGGCGGGAATCTAAACAAATTAAAATAAATGTTAGCGAACCGCCAGGAGAAACCTGGACAAATGAGTCGCAAGTCAAATTGTCTTGTACCACAGAAAAACAGTGACAGCATTTTTTTAACATAAATCCTTAAAATCCTTTTGAGACCTACTTCAGTAACTGTGTTCTGGTCGCTTATCAAATGCCAACAATTGATTTATTCCATCGCAGACCCAATGCTCAGCATCATGTGGGTCATGCCGCTCTGCAGTCTGTGATAACGAGAATCCTGATATAATCAACATGAGGAGCAGAAGGAGCTTGCATCTAGCACGTGTGTTGGTCCCCTACACTCACAGCTGACCGTAGGCTAGCAGCAATGCACACTCCCTTACAGAGGATGTAGCCCACTCATTCTTTCCCACAACCAAGCGCATGGCACGTGTTGTCCAACACACCAGTTCCAGCCAGCGCGCCCTTCGGCAAAATTCCCACGCACTGGAACATGCTTTGTTGTCAGCATGCAGGCTCTCACTTTCAAATTCTCTCTCATAGTGACCAGGTGACCCATTTCTCACTGCACGAGCGTAAAGCAGACGACACGTTGCTATATATTCAAATGCACAACACACTATTTTGGACTGTTGTAAGGATATGGCTATACTGTTAGCGTAAGGGACCTACACACGTGACTGTGAAAAAACCACTGTTGACTGAAGTTACAACTGGTGTTGTCACAGAGTGGTGATGACAATCAGCCTTGAAGCATTTGACAGTTCCAGTCGAACTGTATCTGTTTTTCGTGAAGACTTCTTCACCCTACTAAACCAATATTGTCCCATGTGATGCAAGACCAGACAGACAGTGGATGTTGACAACTCAATCCCATCCCATCCCATGGTGCTGTTAAAACATTGTGAGTCAGTGGTTCCCCTTTAGATGACGCATTCTCATTTTACATGACTTAGATAAGCTGAATATAAATTAGCATGATATGTAATGATAATCATCAGGATGAATTAATTTCAGCTTCACATTATGAAGAACAAGGCGTCAAAATGTAACACAAATGGCATCTTCCTCAACATTATGGCAAAGGTAACACATCACATCACCTGAATACACACACACACACACACACACACACACACACACACACACACACACACATATATATATATATATATATATATATATATATATATATATATATATATATATATATATATATATATATATATATATATATATATATATATATATATATATATATATATATATATATATATATATATATATAGATATAGATAGATAGATAGATAGATAGATAGATATACACTTTTATTCCTCTTCCCTCTTTCACTTTCCGATCCCTCTCTTTGCAGTTCCCTTGAGGATTGCTCAGCATAGCCATTGAAGAATTTACATAGTCAATTAATCTTTTACATGACCATATCATAGCCATTGACCCTTTTACATGATCGTACCATAGCCATTGTATCTTTCACATGATCGCACCATAGCCATTCAATCTTTCACATGACCATACAATAACCGTTGAATCTTTTACATGACCATGAGAAATATTCAGCACAGCCATTGAATGTTTTTACATGGCCACTCTTATGTAACTTTCTTTTCTTAACAGGTGTCAATATAGAGTTATTCAGAACAGCCATTGCATCTTTTACATGACTCTATCAATGTAGTTTTCTGTTTTAACTGGTGCCAATATATGTTTCTGGTCTCATACGCTGCTTGAACGCTTGGCGGCCTCATTCACTGCCGACATAATCAGTATACTGGTAGTTTAGGATCTTGTGAAACACTTCATTTCTACGGTCGAAATTCTTCATTATAGATGTGCTATGATGTTCCATGTCTTGCGTTCCTGCAGGAGGATGGAATGTACCAGAGTACATTGAAGCCTGATGCTTTTTTTCTTGGACTTAGTGTTTTCCCGTCCATACAGGTTTCAGTATGGAAAAAGCTGATGTTGTCTTTGTAAGGATTCCTGAAATTGGATCCCTTTTTGCTAGTACGTAATCCTAGGTAAATAAGCTATTGAACAGTTCAAACTTCTGGTCAAGGACATTTATGTAACAACAAGACCTCTGCCACGACTTCAACTTTGCTAATATCTTCCGTTCATCCTCAAATTGACCTTCACCACTTCCAAATCAGTCAATTTTCTGGACCTCATCTTCTCCCTCATAGACGGATTGCTCAAAACATTTTTTTCTTTGCTGTCCCAACCTCTGCGCCACCTCAGAGGCAGTGCACCCACGCCGCTCATTCCGACACCCCGTCCACGGCCACAGCCCGGTCGGCCCCGCCACAGCCCCGGTACCAGCAATCCACGGGGAGCAGTCAATGTCAAGCCGTCAAGAGGCAACCACCCCACCGGAGGAGACACTGCACTGCTCCCGAGTCACTTCGGTGGTGTTCGGTGGCGCCTGTTCTGATCTAACATACACAGGACACCACCTACTAAGCCCCCTACTAACGACAATAATTGTTTAGTCTCGGAGCCGGCGTGAGTGAGCTCTCCCTCCGGAGGGCGCCACCACGTCCGTCCAACGACAGCCCCCATGGACTCGCCGATACCGGTGATCCAGACGGAACCAAACCAAGGCACGGATGTGGAGAAGACGTCGAAATTTAGGTCACCATCAGAGCAGGGCATGAAAGAATTGAGACTTTTTTTTTAATGCTGATCAATGAGAATGAGGATGATTAAGATGATGCTACGGATTTCCACTTCGGTCTGAGATTACATGTCAGGGCTGTACTTTACGCTTCCTTTCATTATATATCCCGGCGTCAAACAGACTCGAGAGATACAGGCACCTACAGCGTTGGTCAGGGAATTTGAGCAACACTCTCAGAAACGCATCCATTAAGTGAATGAAACTCGACTGCGTGGTCCCAGTCTTCCCAACTGAGTCCGCAGCAAACTCAACTCTGGGTAGGAGCCGGTCGGGGCTGAAAAAACCCACATGACTCTGATGGGATTCGAACCCACGATCTCCCAGCCGGGACTCAAAACGTCAATTTTCTATTAACCCACATTGCGCACTCATACCTGGAATACATATCTTCCCATCATCCATCCACTAAAGACAGCATTCCATGTTCTGAATTCTTCTTCCTATGCAGACTATATGCTCCAAGGATGAAGTTTTCACTCTACAAGTAGCCAACCACCACCACCATGGACTTCCTAGTGCCGTCATTAATGATGCTCTCAGCCGCACAACAGCTTTATCCAGACCGTCTGCTCTGGAAACCTAGCCTCCAAACAGACAGACAGACCCACCACCTGTCTTCTCTTCCATCCACCCTCCCCATCGCAGGATTCTGAAGTCCAACAGGCACATAGCACAAAATCACAAACACACTCTCCCCATCTGCAGGATCCTGAAGTCCACCTGGCACATCACAGAAAATCACAAACCTTTCTTTTTGAAACCAAACCGATAACCACTTTCAAATATGACAAAAACTTCAAATACGTACTTGTGCACTCCAAACAACAAAAAAATCTACACCTTAGCCACTGGGAACTCTTCTCCTGCTCAAAACCCAACTGCAAGATCCGCCCTTTCACCAAAACTAGACAACGTCCTGAATGACCATAAACGCTCAGTAAGAATTAAACGCACATTCTCCTGTCAGAACTGCAACGTGGTCTACTCAATCCACTGCCAGCTGTATGATAAGACCTATGTAAGTGAGGCATCCCGCACGCTTGCGATGCACATTTCTGAACACCTTGCAGACATCCGCCACCATCGGCCTAAACCACATGCTCTACATTTCAACCACCCCCAACACAACATTAACCAAGTCAAAGTCCTGGCACCACTGTGGCAGTCACAGAGTGACAACTTGGAGCGCCTTATGAGAGAATCTTATCTTATTGTCAGACATGGATCCCTCCACCCTGATGGCATCATCCGAAAGTAGCATGTACCTATCCATCACTGCAACACCAGTCTCTGCAGTATCACACACACACACACACACACACACACACACACACACACACACACACACACACACACACACACACACACGTTATTTCCTCATTATTTCCTCATATAGCCACAGCTATCGCCCTTTCCGCTCTCCCTACGCTCTCTCCATTCCTATGTCAACATATGTTTTTACACACACCTATCCACTCCCTTTTTTTTTTTTTTTTTCCACATGCTATCCCCTCTACATCAGTCTCCCTTCCCTCTTCCCTCTTTCCTAAGCGTTTGTGTAGGTGTAGGTATGTGATCACCTCCACCCCTTCCCCTTTGGTTTGTTTGCTTGTTCGTTTGTTTGTTTGTTTGTTTTGTTTTTTGCTTGATTTATTTGAAAATTAATCAGTTTTATTCAGTTGTTCTTTTAACCCCTTCCCTTCCTCTCTCCACCTTCATGGCATCAGCATCCAAAAGTAGCATGTGTCTATCCTTTCCACCACGGCACTGCTACATCCTCCACCAACATCACACACACTACCATACCTCCCACTGTGTACTTCATGCATATGCTATAGCTCTCTTCCTTTCTGCTCTCTCTACTTTCGTTCTCCGTTAGCTACATCCATCTTTCCTCTACCCGGATACCTATAGCCTCCCTTGTCTTCATCTGGCTTTCTTTCAATTTCATATTCTGTCTCCATTACATCCTTTCCCTTCCCCCTCCCTCTTTTCTATGCATGTGTGTGTGTGTGTGTGTGCGTGCGTGCGTGCGTGCGTGCGTGCGTGCGTGCGTGCGTGCGTGCGTGCGTGTGTGTGATCTCAAACCCAACTAACTTTTATGTACAAGATAACAGTGAAGAAGGCGGTTACTGTGTGTGTTTGTGGGTTTGGTAACATGACAAAATAGATGTGTTTATAGTTCAATGCCTTTGAATTGTTTGGATCTGAAAGCGGGTGTTACTTTTGTAGTTTTAAATCCATGCATAAGTTATAAATCAAAGATACAGCTTTATGTCTATAAATGCCTTTATCTGTGTGTAAGGTATGTATTGAAGATGGAGCTTAAGATATAACTGAAACAGTCAGTTTTATGATTTTGCAATCAATCCAATCAAACCTACGACTTCCAGAGGTTTCATATACGGAACAGATGCAACTGAGAGAATACCCTATATCCTTAGAATTGCAGAGAAAAACGGTTCGAGTGTTGTTAGTGCATTTGATTTCGTATTATGTTCATTGACTTTTGCCAGGGAAGGAGCACAGTCTGCTCGCTGGTGCTGAACTAAAATTTGTTATTAGGTCTTCTGAACTTAAATTGGCTGTGAAGTCCTCTCTCTCTCTCTCTCTCTCTCTCTCTCTCTCTCTCTCTCTCTCTCTCTCTCTCTCTCTCTCTCTCTCTCTCTCTCTCTCTCTCTCTCTCTCTCTCTCTCTCTCTGTCTCTCTCTGGTCTGTGTGTGTGTGTGTGTGTGTGTGTGTGTGTGTGTGTGTGTGTGTGTGTGTGTGTGTGTGTGTGTGTGTGTGTGTGTGTGTGTGTGTGCGTGTGCGTGCGCGCGAGTGAGTGTGAGTGTGTGTGTGTGTGTGTGAGTGTGAGAGAGAGAGAGAGAGAGAGAGAGAGAGAGAGAGAGAGAGAGAGAGAGAGAGAGAGAGAGTATTTCATTATTTTTTTTCTGTAAATGAAAACAAGACTCTTAAATGTAAAGCAAAACAAGATTTCATTGAAGATATAAACCTAAACACTATGGGAAAAATACGTGAACTAAATAGGGTACATCTATTTCTGTGACTGAATTTGGCACTTT
>JADBJO010010436.1:62500-72908 GCA_016801955.1 Conus betulinus | reverse complement strand
GTAGATGCATTAATGATTACAGTATGCACACCCGTAGCAATGCTTCATGCCTAATTGAAATATTCTTTGATTGCTGGGCATGATGACTCTGACTGTTTGAAACTGCGCAACAGTTTGCAAACTAATTCAGCGTGTTCTTTAGTCATAATTCAGCAAGCGTTATTTCAATACAGGCGTTCTTTTCTAATGTTTGTTTGTTTCAGATCAGACACCCAAGCCATACAAAGACGACACAATGTCATTACATTCAGCATGAAAACGAAAGAGAAGAAACACCATCCACCCCCGATGGCAGTAGTGTTAATGGCACAGTTGGTGATGAGACTAAGGAGATGTGTCCTTAGTTTATGTCCAAGAGGATGCTGATCAGACTACGATGACGTGGTGGCATGGTTTGAAGCCAACTGTTCCTGCTACTACGGAATGTCGACCTAATATGTAGTAATTATGCAAGCTCTTGAAAAGGGTTTCAGATTTGCGTTGAACAGTATATCGTTTTGTGCCTTGGACCACCTGGCCATGAAAATGGTGGTGCCTGCATGCAGTTAATTCATGGAATGAAGTGATAGACAAAGGAGGCTGAAAGGCTGATCACCTGGAGGATGGCCAGTTGTCTGGGAGGACACACCGGTCTGCGGCATTGTTCGTCGAGGCGTTGTGAGGGGGCACGACTCATAGGTTTCCTCCATCCCCCCCAACCCCCATCCACCTCCTATTTTCAAGCGGCACAGGAGGTGCCACCATCAAATAAGAAGTAACGTCCACAGCTGGCCTATGACAGGAACAGCAAACCTTCCACATGCCAGGAATGAAGTGAAGGGGCCCAGCTGTGTGGTGTGCACTCTGACTGTTTACAGTCTCCACGACCATTACTCTGTGGGACTTGAACCTAACCATTTGTGCGATCTGTCTCTTTCCTCTGTGAGACATTGCATAGGTAAAAGTATAACTGATGTCTGCAAACAGAGGCCCTTCGTAATACTCACCTGGTTCTTCAAGTCGCATCTTCTAGTCTGTGGAGGACAGGGCTGGTGAACACAGAAGTCTTCATCACTGTTGTCCGCACAATCCTGACGATGGTCACACACCAGCTGTAAGGAACTCTCTGATTCCCTGTCTGACAGCTGTATGAAGGAGGAAGTGGCGTCATGGTCACCGGACATGTGAGGGATGACGGGATATCCCAGGACTCAGGGTTGTGGCCAAAGGAGTGGGGGTCTTGGGTCCAGCAGTAGCCGGTGGAATCACAAGCCAGAAATGGTAAACAGTGTGGTTAGAAGGACAGACTGTCAACCCGTCTCTCCTTTCTGTCATCTTCACGTCGGCCAAGGTGATCACAGCTGCAGGAGAGGAAGATCGTGGAGAGGGCTGCCGGTTATTGTACTCGCACAGATATGCGCTAGGGTCAATGGAACAACAACGATGGCACTTATTCAAAGCGATGATACTGGATAAGATCTGCAGTTCTTGATTGTTCATAAAGCGTGAATCTTTAGCGTGCAGTGCACCACAAATATTGCGGTAAGACTTTTGCCGAGAATTTTCCTTGTAGTAGGGCAGTAATAAGAAACCGTTTTGTCCATCCACATCAGTGTCCGTTGGTAGCTGTAACATACATATAACATGATTATGACGCTTATTTCGAACAGGTTTGGTGTAGATGGCATATACCAGTTTTACCCAATAATTATAAATGGGATTGTCTGCTCACTCAAATCAGAACTGAACGTCTTTGTCGCGCGCACACGCACGTGTGCGTGTATATGTCAGTGATTGTTGCGCGCGCGCGCGTGCGTGTGTGTGTGTGTTGTGTGTGTGTGTGTGTGTGTGTGTGTGTGTGTGTGTGTGTGTGTGTGTGTGTGTGTGTGTGTGTGTGTGTGAGGGTGAGGTCCTGTATGTATAATGTACCCACATCAAATGCTTTTAGACAAAGTGATCCAATGGACGTGTTTCCCACTTTCCAGATTACTTGGAAGTAAGTTTTTCATTTATGTGCAGATCCTCTGCTTCTTGAAGTGCTTCCTGGGTACCTTTCTCCTCTTCAGCTGCCATCTGACCTTCAGCTGCAGCCTGACTCCCTTCTGATGCAGCTGAGCTGCCTGTGCTGCAGAATGCTCACCATCGTCCAGAACCACTACTTCCTCCTCACTGCTGTCCTCCGTGTCTGTTGCGTCACTGTCACTGTGTTGCTGCTGGGATTTTCAGTTCCAGTTTGACGACTCTGGTGGTCTCTGCAGCTATAATGCCCTTTGGTGAGTACTAGCCTCTCCTTGATGCTTTCGAAAGGCAACAGCAGATTGCGATGCAATGTTCTCTTCCTCCCAGTTCTCTCTTCCCTCTGGACCACATACACTGGGATGTCAAAGTTTGGTTGGTCTAACACTGGTAGACTGCATCCTCCCACCTGTCTGACAGTTTGTGTTTTTCGTCGAATGCCACGATCTTGACAAGGACCCGATCTGACTCTCTTGCCTTAGGTTTCTTTTGCTTGACTCGAGCCTTGTCTGCTGCTGCGGTAGCCAACTCAAAGGACTTCTTCAGCGAGAGCGAAGTGACTCCATGTGTCTGTTGAGGGGGACTTTGTCTGGGTCGTTGCAGGTCAGTCCAAAGGCAGCATCTATAGGCAAACGAGGGTCATGACCACACATCAGCACAAAGGGGGAAAACCCTGTGTACTCATGTCACATACAGTTGTAGGCATACACTAGAGGTCCAACTCTTCCAGTCCCGTTTCTCTGCAGGTTCCAGAGCTCCTAGCATGTCCATGAAAGTTCTGTTGAAACGTTCACACATCCCGTTGCCCATGGGGTGATAGGGTGTGGTATGTGACTTGGCGCTTGGCGATACCACCTAGTTCTTTGATGATTCGACTCTCAACGTGCTGTAGTACGTACGGTCTGGTTTCGTGTTGGGACAGCAAGCGCAAACCTTGTGAAGTGATCCATGATGACCAGCACATGCTGATGACTTCCTCTGGATGGCTCCAGAGTCAGGTAGTCCATGCACACCAGATCCAGTGGGCCAGTGCTGACAGTGTTGACCAATGGTGCATGGCTGCTGGTGGGAGTCTTCCGGCGTAGACAGCGTGGGCATTGCTGAATCCAGTTGTCAATGTCTTTGGACATGACTGGCCAGAAGATTCTGTTACGGATGAGACTCAGCGTTCTATCACGCCCTGGGTGGCCAGTGTCATTGTGCAGACTGGTAAGCACGTGGCTGATGTACCTTGCAGGTAGTACCAGCTACTTCCTTGGCTGGTCGTTGATTTGGACATTGTGATACAGAACTCTGTTGATCAGCTCGAGCTTTTGTGTACTTCATGCGACTGGGGATGTGTCTCCAAAGAGTTGATCAGCAACTTTATTGCAGGATCTTGTCTCTGAGCTGCCTGGAGCTTCTGTAGTGAGAGTCTGCAGGCTCAGACCCACTGGTGCACAGCTGTCAAAGACTTCAGCTGCTGCGGCCAAACACTCCACGTAAGCTGCTGGCTGCAGACACTTGCAGACTGCCCTGACTGATTCCACAGGCACATGTTGGTGTCCTTATTCTGATCACTGTAGCTCAGGCAAACGTGACAGGGCATCTGCATCCACATTGTTCAGTCCTGGACTATAATGAATGTCAAAGTCAATGATGGTAGAGCTGCCAGCCACCTGTGAACCGTGGCATCCAGTCTCGCAGTGGTCAGCACATAAGTGAGTGGATTGTTGTCCGTGTATACAGTGAACACGTTACCGTACAGGTAGTCCCTGAATTTGTCAGTGATGGCACACTTAAGCATTAGGAACTCCAGTTTGTGTGGCCTGGGTAGTTCAGCTCACTCTTGTTTAGGCCACGTCTGGCAAAGCTGATGACTCGCTTCACACTTTCGTCTTCCTGACACCACACGGCCCCAAGTCCTGATCCACATACATCAGATCAGTGTGGACCTCAAACATCAGCTATAGTTAGGGAAATCAAGGATGGGTAGTGATGCAAGGCACTCTTTCAGCTTGTCAAAGGCTTCTTGTTGTTCTCTGCGCCCCTGACCCACTTGGTGGCTGTCCTGATGTTCTTTGTTTTCTTTCCTTTCTTCGCTTTTGAGTTGGGCATGAGTTCTGTGAGAGGTTTTGCGATCTTCTTGTAGTCTTTCACATATCGCCCGCAGTACCCAGAAAATCTGAGAAATTTGCGAACTTCCTCTGGAGTCCTGGAGTTGGCCAGTTGACGACTTGGCTGCACTTCCATGGATCTGCCCCAATGCCTTTGGCAGACACGATGTGCCCAACATAGCAGACCTTTCGTCGTCACAGAAGGAACATTCTTGGGGTTTAGCTTCAGTCCACGGTCCTTCAGGTGTAGGAGGACTCTCTCAACTTGCTGGTCTTTTTGCCAAAGGTGGACATGGCAGCGTTGTAGACAGCATCTCTGGAGTGTTCCCATCGGTCTTGGGCAATTGCAGTTGGTGGGCCAGGGAGAGAATCCTCCAACACGCGCGCGAACTCCTCCTCTTTTCTTTGATCGCGTGTTTTGCTGGTGTCGATGCGAGGCTGATCCTTCTTTCTCCTACTGTGCAGTCTCTTCACGCGGCGCGCTCACTTTGCTGCACACCAAGAGTGGTCAGTGTCCACACTCGGCGCTCTGGTAGCTGCAGGTGATCCTGATGCTGGAAAGGTTGACATGTCTGGTGAGGATCAGTTCGAGCTGATGCCAGTGTTTGGATCGAGCGTGTCTCCAGGAGACTCGAAGCCGAGGCTTCGTGTTGAAGAAGGTGTTACTGACGCACGACCCATGATGACAGCAGAGCTCTAGCAGGCGCTGGCTATTCTCGTTCATTTTCCCAGTGCCGAACTGACCCAAGCAGGTGGGCCAGGAGTTGTAATCGACACCTACTCTGGCTTGAAATCGCCTGCGATGAACAGTGATTCTCTGTCGGGAATTCTCCTTATAGCAGCACTGAGGTCGTCATAAAACTGTCTTTTGCTTCTGCTGTGGATGCCAAATTTGGTGCGTAGCACTAATTAGACTGGTCCCGATGATGTTTGGAGTCGGGGAGAAAGGATTCGTTCTGTTCCTTCTACTGGTGGGGTTATAGACTCCAATAATCTTGTTCTAGCTGCGAATCCCACGCCGTGTTTTTCTGACCTCGTCTGATGGTTTGCCTTGCAGAACAGGGTGAAAGTCTCTCTCCCTCACGGACCTTGTTTCTGGGAGCCTGGTTTCTTGAAGGGCGACAATGTCCATCTGCAGTCTGCTCAGTTCTCTGTCGATGACAGCTGTCTCGCGAACATCGTTTACTTCCTGCAGGTCGTCAGAAAAGCCTGGTGTCAGTGTCCTTACATTCCACGTACCCAATTTAAGGGCGGGAAGTTTCATTTTCTGTTGCCTGGTGCATAGTTATCTATCCGCTTGTCGGTTTTCACCCTAAACCCCACGCACCCATGTGAGGCTAACGGACTGTGGCGGGGCAGCACCTTACTGGCTGGGGGCTGCCCAGCTTAAGGTGGGTGGTAGCTGCCCAGTGAGATGTGATGATCTCTCTCACTGTTGGAGGCAGCCCCTGGTGTCTGACTCTACGCCAATTGAGTATGCAGACTTATACCCGTAGAGACTGCTACTTCCCGTGTTTTGTCGACGCTTCAGAGCGAAGCTGGAGTGACCTCTCCAGAGCGCAAAGCCTGGGTAAGTAAGTATGGAGGGCAAGCTGTTATCCATGCAGCAGACCCCCCCCCCCCCCCCCCCCCCCCCCCCCCCCCCCCCCCCTCTTCCACGTCGCTGGAATGGTCCCCCCCCCCCCCTCTTGGAAAGGCAAACGCCGATACACATGGTTCCAGTGCCGTCGCAGGAGTTGCTAGAACGTTGCTGTATACAGCCTCGGACTGCCTTGGGGACTCCGACTCCCAGATTTTTCCTCAGGGTTGACTCCCGAAGCCTTTCCTAAAAGTGGGTATAGCCGCAAGGCAGCGGAGGTTTGAGATCAGAGTTTTCTTTCTCTAAGGTGGGCTGTCTTCCTAGACTAATGAGCCCCATCTGCCCAAGAAGGGGTGTTAGCCCCACACAAACCCACTTAACATCCGGGTGAGTTGGTCTACATTAGTCTGACCTCTACCCTTCGACATTTCCAGCTTGGGTGGCCCTACCAGGAGTATACAGCTCCTGCTGGCATAGCTCTCTGGGTCACAGAGGTACACAAGCTCCCACACCATGACAACACGTCTTTAAACATCTGTATGTTTTCATCTGACCATATTACTCGCTCTTCACTGATGGTGGGTATGGATGGCATATCTTTTCTGAGTGGACATTGATTCTATATAATCTTCACGGTCCGTGGTAGACTATCGATTTCGATAATGTCACTGTGCAGATGACCTTCTCCCATGGGCACGAGTGTGGCTGGAGAGACCGATTCTCGAGGCACACACCCGTGGGCAGTAGGGGCAATTGAACGTGGCTAATGTGGGAAGGGAGGACACCCAAGGCCTTGCGTTTTTCTCTTGCAGTAGTCATGTGGTTGCGGCGGTTGTCTTCAAATTCTTCCTGGGCCTTCCTGGTTAGACTTCGCCATTCTGCTCTGTCTTGGGCACAAACCTCTAGGTCTTTTGTAGGCGTGTAGCTGTGCTTCAGATTGTCTTTTACACAGTCTTTGAAGTGCTTTCTGGGGCGGCCTCTGGGTCTCTGGACCTGCCTCAGTTCTCCGTATAGCAACTGCCGAGGCAGTCTGTGAGGCTCCATAAGGATGACATGTCCAGTCCAGCGAAGCTGGGCCTTCATAATCATGGCTTCAATGCTGAGCAGACTGGCCCTGTCCAGGACTTCAAGGTTGGTCACTCGGCCTTGCCACCTGATGCCCATAATCGCTCGTAGTGATCTCGTGTGGAAGCGTTCAAGCTGTTTCGTGTGTTTCCGGTACAGCGTCCAGGACTCATAGCCGTAGAGGAGACTAGTGAGAACAACAGCTTTGTAGACCTTGATCTTTGTGTCGAGCTTAATGCTTTTGTGGGTCATCAGACGAGTTCGTAGGCGGCCAAGAGCTTGGCTGGCTTTGCTGATCCTGGCAGAGATTTCTCTGTCAAGAGAGCCATCACTGGAAATGACGCTCCCGAGGTACTTGAAGTGCTCGACAGTTTTCAGAATGGTGCCTCCGATGGTGATGGTGGGGGGAGGTTGCACTGTTAGGCCTGGGGAGGGTTGGTAGAGCACTTCCGTTTTTCCAAGACTGATTGTGAGGCCAAAAAGCCGAGAGGCTTCCGCAAACTTGCTGACAATGAACTGGAGATCCGCTTCTGTGTGTGCCATCAGGGCACAGTCGTCGGCAAACAGTGCGTCAGTCACAAGTCTCTCGACTCTTCGGGTCTTGGCGCTCAGCCGACGAAGGTCAAACAGAGAGCCGTCCAGCCTGTACTTGATGTAGATGCCTCTGTCGAGATCTCCGAGGGCATGGTTCAGCACGCATGTGAAGAACAGGTTGAACAAGACTGGAGCGAGGACACAGCCCTGCTTGACGCCGTTTGAGATTTCAAAGGGAGCAGAGCTGTCACCCCCAACAAGCACAAGACCAACATGTCGTCGTCGTGGAATAGGCGGATGATTTTTGTGAATTTCCTCGGACAGCCAAGCTTGGAGAGTATGACCCACAGCGCCTCCCTGTTCACCGTGTCGAAGGCTTTTGTTAAGTTGATGAAGACAGCGTAGAGGTCCATCCGCTGCTCAATACACTTTTCTTGGACCTGTCTCACCGAGAAGACCATGTCGATTGTGCTGCGGCCTGGTCTGAAGCCAGACTGTGACTCTGGCAGTGACGGTTCTGACACAGCGCTGATCAGGCGGTTTAAGATGACTCTTGCAAGGATTTTCCCAGTGACTGAGAGGAGGGAGACGCCTCGGTAGTTACCACAGTCAGACTTGCTGCCCTTGTTTTTATACAGGGAGACAACAGTGGCATCTCGAAAGTCTTGTGGCATGGTTTCTTCCCCCCTAATGCTGCAGAGTATGCCGTGGAGAGTGTCCAGGGCCACTGGACCGGCTGCCTTGTACATCTCGGCTGGGATGCCGTCCATGCCTGGTGCCTTACCACTGCTCGTCTGCTTCACTGCCTTAGTGATTTCCTCGAGGCTGGGTAGGAGGTCAAGTTCTTCCAGGGCCGGCTTCTCCGGGATAGCGTTCAAGGCTGAAGAGTCGACTGTGGACGGTCTGTTGAGTAAGGTGGAGAAATGTTCCCTCCAGCGTTGTGTGATGCTGTTCTTGTCTTTCAGCAGGGTCTTTGCCATCCGCAGACAGGAGTGGGGTGGTGCTGGGTCTCTGTGGTCCGTAGACAGCCTTGAGCGAGTCGAAGAACTCTTTGGAGTAATTCAGCTCGGCATATCGTTGAACCTCATCAGCTTTCCTGTCCCACCAGCTGTCTTGCATTGTGCGCAGTTCTCTCTGGGCTTTGCTCTGGAGGTGCTTGAAGCGATCCTTCTTGGAGATGGAGGATAGGTCGTTCTGCCCAGTTGATATAGGCAGTGTGTTTTTCCCTTCTAAGAGTTTGTTGATGTCGTCATTGTTTTCATCAAACCCAGTCCTGGTGGACATGCTTCTTGAGGCCTAGAGTGGCTTTGGCTGACTCTGTCACCATCTGTTTGAACTGGTTCCATTGTTCTGTTGGGTCTCCAGTCAGCGGTCCCTGAGCAGTCAGAGTCTCATCTAGGTGAGTTTGGAATTTCTCTTTTAGAGAGGGTTCTGCAGTTTTGAGATGTTGAATTTTGATCGAGCAGCCTTGGGCTTCTTGCGTTGGACTCTGGCTATGTGAAAATTGAAGACCGCCCTCACTAAACGGTGGTCTGTCCAACACTCAGCTCCTCGCATGGCTCTGGTGATCATCACGTCCCATGTATCCCGCCGTCGAACAATGACATAGTCTATAAGATGCCACTGCTTGGACCTTGGATGCATCCATGTGGTTTTGTGTTTTTGTTGGCCAGTCTGAAGAGGGTGTTGGTGATGGTGAGACCGTTCTTAGCACACACAGTCAGGAGCAGTAGCCCGTTGCTGTTCATCTTGCTGACTCCCTGGGAACCCAGAACTCCCTCCCAGCTCTGGTGATCTGTCCCCACTCTTGCGTTGAAGTCCCCTAGGACTACTAGCTTGTCGCTTGCAGGAGTTGACTTCACAGGAGTGTCCAAGGTTTCATAAAATCTCCCCTTGTCTTCCTCACAGCTTGTGAGTGTGGGGGCATAGGCACTGATGATGGTGACATGCCTGGAGCGACCGACGGGGAAGCGCAGTTTCATCAGTCGTTCGTTGATGCCGGTGGGGAGATCAGGAAGTTGGTGTAGCAGAGTGTTGCAGATGGCAAATCCAACTCCATGCTGTCTGTCGTCATCTTCTGCTTTTCACTTCCAGTAGAAAGTGTAGCCTCCCTCTGGTTCACAGATTGCTCCCTCCCCAGCAAAGCGAGTCTCGCTGAGCGCAGCGATGTCAATCCTGTATCACGCCAGCTCTTTGGCTATAAGAGCAGTTCTTCTGTGGGGCCATGTTGTGTCCTCTCTATCCAGCAATGTGCGCACGTTCCATGCACCGATAATGAGTCTTTTTCTTCCTCTTTTTTCTTTTCGACCGCTAAGAGGGTTAACTGCCAGCTGCGGCATGCTGGCCAGTTAGTTATAGGGCAGGCAATTTTTAGGACACCTTTTCTAGTCCCTTCCCTTACTAGGGTGAGCAGTGCTGTCCCTGAAAAGGGCTGCTCAGACACCTGGGATGCTACCGAACTCCACTGCGTCCCCGGGTACAATGGAGAGCGACCATCTGTCCCAGGCCGCCTACGTGTAGGCTTGGAACTACGACTGCCAGTAGTAACCGCTACCTGTCGCTTCGTCCCGCCCCCATCGCCGCAGGACTTTCTGAGTCAGAAGAGGGAAGTATGAGGGGATTGTTTGGGGGGAAAGAAAGGGGTATCTGCACAAAAACCTGTGCGTGAGTTTTTTTTTGGTGGGGAAGCTGTTGCACTGGAACAACCCCACCCTCTCGGCCGCAGAAGCCCGAGTCCAGTGGCACAAAGAATTGTTACGACTGGGGGCCTCCTTGGCTGCAGTGGATGGCCAGGTCTTCTTCCGTGCTCTGACGTGCCCTTCACACTCCACAGTGCGTTGTTGAAACCCGCCCTCCAAGCCGTTGAATCAGTCACGTGATTTCCTCCGCCTTGTCCGCCGGAAACAAACTTCACATGCTAGGGTGAGCAAGTCCTAAAATCACCGAGGGTTTGAAACCCGTCGGCTACCCTCATCAGGTTCAGCCAGCCTGCCAAAGCTGTTGCCCGGGTGTGGCCGCTGCGCATGCTACAGCTACAGGGAGCCACTGATGAGAGTCGAGTGCCATGTGGGAGCCAATAGTGGACGAGCTGTCCTGAAAAGGACATGGCAAGCCCCCCCACTAGAGGTACTGTCCCTCC
>JADBJO010010436.1:20000-57500 GCA_016801955.1 Conus betulinus | reverse complement strand
TGTTGCTGTTGCTGTTGTTGTTGGTGTTGGTGGTGGTGGTGGTGGTGGTGGGTGGTGGTGGTGGTGGTGTGGTGTAAAGATTCGTGACTGTTTTAGCTTTGTTATTTCTTTGGCTTGAAATAAGACCTGGATGAACGGAATAACTTGTCTAACTGCTCTCGCCTTTTGCTTGCCTTGTCTTCCTTGGTGGAAAGCGCTGTTGTATCATCCATGAGGACTTTTACAACAGGCATTAGGCATCATTCCTGGGCCTGCCTAACCTGTACAGCTCATGGCATCTTTCACGATGACCCTATTGCCAAGGCAAACACTATCAGAGAAATGGCACAATCCATTGTAATGCCTGTTTCCAGATCAATGCAATCTGGTGTGTTTTCTTGTGAGGAAACCCTCATTTTTTTAATGTGGAAGAACTTTATCGCATTTCTCTTTGGGACATGATACATTTTCGAGTGCCAGGCGAACCATTTTGTGTGGAACTGATCCACTGGCATTTGTCAGATCGAACCACACCATGTGTCTCTGTCCTGTCTCTTTGACTGCTTCCCAAACCATAGTGGTATGTCCCACACAGCCAAAGAGTCTGGGTGTCGCCTTCTGGACTGACACAGCCACGTATTCATTTTCTGTGGGGCATTTAGTCAGTCTGGGTTCAGATGGCAGAGAAGTAGTTTTTCCCCTCAACGTTCATCGGTCTGTACTGGTTGATGTCAGTCGAGTTTGCTCTTTGGGAATATACATTCCGTCAGCTATCATTCCTTGGTTGATTACCTTTAATTTTCTCCATGCTGATCTTATCATTTAAAGGAGCCACTCCTGGACATTGAGACATTTCTTATGCAACAGCTCTGATGTTCCATTTGGCCCAGGCGAACATTTGGCTCTGGGTTTCTCAACCACGTTCTCTATATCATCCAGTGTTGGTGGCTTGCCACTGACCTTTCGTTTTCTCTGGGCACTGCAGGCTGCACCAAGCCCTGGATTTCAAAGGTGCTTTGCTCCATGGGTCAGAATATGTTTTCCTGAGGTACTGCTCAAGAGTCTCTTTGTCCACTGTTTGTGTGCCATATTTTGGATTTCCGAACAGTTTCCTGTGAACAGGAAGGGATCTCTGAAGATGCAATCTTAGATGTTGTCATGACTATTGATTCGATGTGTGTCATGAACGGAACTGGAACATGTATTTGATGTAATGATGTTAGAAAAAAAAAAAAAATACGGATAAATGTTTTGGTGAATATTTGCACTTGTGGTGTAGGACCACGCTGTTTGTACAGCTGTGTGAAAAAATCAAATTATGGAGTGACACCACGTAAGTGAACATGATTTGCATTAGTTAGGACGCTGAGAGTTTGAATAATGAGTGAAGCTCACTTTTGTTTGACTGAGTGAATGACAATTTTTGAATCAGACCTGGGGATGGCTTGGGCAAGAGCAGACGCCAGATTCTTCTAGTTAACCCTTATGGGGTTAAGGGACTTTAACTCTTTGATGCGTCTAGCTTGTAGTGCTGCCTGTGAGGTGGAGCAATCCTTGGGAGTTGTGAAAGTAGGACTTGGAGTCCTGTGGCCTGTGAGAGGTCAGCAATGTCCTGTGACCTGTTAGAGGTCAGAAATGTAATTGCAGGTAGAATTCTGTTAGGGCATTAACTTAGTGCTTGTTCCCTAGAGAACACCTCAGTGTCCGAGCCTAGAGTGGCAGCCTCACCTGAACAGTCTGAAAGAGACCGTCCTTACCCAGCAATATCATAGTGTTGAAAGAATGAAAGTTGAAAAGTAGAAAGTATTTTGTCATGAGTGTCATGAAATATTGATTTGATTTATGTATGTATTATTTTGATTTTGGCAATTATAACATTAAAAGGGAGCGTTAAAAACAAAGGTTTTTGGTCGGTTAGTGTCCTTTTGAATGAATGGAGTAGATGCGCGTGCATGGAGTTAGCATGCTGAGTTCATGACCGAGAGCGTGCGAACGCGGTGTGTGACAGTGGTGACCCCCACTTTTGAACTCCCTCTAGTTTTTAAAAGTGAACCCTCTAAAAAGAAATGAATTGAAAATGTACTGAATTTAGATTACATTGAAGGTTGAGGAAAAATACTGATTTGTGCCCCCCCCCCCCCCCCCCCCCCCCCCCACATTCAAAAGAATTATTATCATGATTCTATATTGTTTATAATAATTTCAACTTCATAATTTTGGTATTTATTATTGTGGATTGTCTTGTGATATAAATGTTTTTCATGTATTGAGAATTCCTGTCTACAGTTCCACAGGTGGTAGTATCAAACAGTGATCAACCTAAGCGCTCCTGTCTGTCTTTCTGTGCCTTACTATTCTGAGTTTTCACCTCTCTTGGTTTCAGTTTCCATTCTAGTTATTTTCTGTCACCTCTCTTCTCAGCAATAAGCGCCTATCTCATTTCAAATTGGCATATTTGCTATTTTACTTACTTAGCGTTTTTCTGATTAGTGTGTGCAAATGCCTCCTTTCGTTTAGATGTTGTAGGGTTACGTTCGGTATTTTTCCCGTGAAATTGTTTTGTGCGTTTTCTGGCACATTTCGATTCATCTTGGTGGACAGCGCTCTATTCCACTTTAATTTAAAAACGTTTGCTTTTCTGGGTACTTTCAGAAACCATTCTTCACATTTCATTTTTTTTCAGAGCGATTTCAAAATTTCATTCCATTTTTTTTCAGTTTTGGTTAAAAATTCCCAACTTAGGAAAAGAGGGTGCCGATACACAAACAATCATAGTGAAGTGTGAATCTTCTTTTCTGTCCCGTGATAGTGTCTTTTCAGTTGCTTGAATGTTAGCCACACTCTGAATAATTTCTTTTTTTTTTTTTTTTTTTTTATGCTGTCACAATCTCTGCACCACCTCAGAGGCATTGCACCCACGCCACTCATTCCGACACCCTGCCCACAGCTACGGCCCGGTCGGTCCCGCTGCTGCCCTAGCACCGGCAATCCACAGGGAGCAGTCAATGTCAAGTCGTCAGAAGGCAACCCACCGGAGGAGACACTGCACTGCTGCTGAGTCACTTTGGTGGTGTTCAGTGGCGCCTGTTCTGATCTAACATACGCAGGACACCACCTACTAAGCCCCCTACTTGAAAGCAGCAACAAGCAACGCAAGACAACAGACCATGGTTGATGGATACAAAATGCCCCCTCTCAAGGCCTTCGTGGATGACACTACAGTGATTTCATCCAGAGAAGACGAGACACGTCATGTGTTGGAGAGGCTGGATGACATAGCTGCCTCATCCAGAATGAAGTTCAAGCCAAAGAAATCACGGAGTCTCTCACTGAGGAAAGGAAAAGTGGCCGAATCTGTGGTCTTCAGTGTTGCCAAGCAGGCCATTTCAACAGTTACAGAAGAGCCAGTCAAGAACCTTGGAAGATGGTATGATGATACGCTGAAAGACACACAAAAGAGCAGAAGAAACCAAACAGATGTCGGAAGAAGGCTTGGAGACCATTGACAAGTGTGGGCTCCCTATCAAATACAAGGTTTTTTGGTGTCTGCAGTTCATGCTGATACCAAAGTTCTTATGGCCTCTGATGATATACGACATCTGCACCAGCATAGTGGAGGCAATGGAATCCAAAATCAACAAGTTCACAAGGAAATGGCTTGGTGTCCCACCCTGTCTGACTGACATAGCGCTGTACTGTCGCCCAGAAAAGCTGTAACTACCACTGAAATCCACCCTGGAGAAATACAAAGCAGGGAAGATGAGACTTCAAAGCATGCATGCTGGAGGACTCAGGAGACAAGGTGGTAGAAGCAATCAAGCCCCAGCTGAAGACAGGCAGAAAGGGAAAGTTCAAGAGGCGATGGATTCTGCAAAAGAAAGTCTCAAGATCAGCGAAATAACAGGACACACACACACACACACACACACACACACACACACACACACACACACACACACACACACACACACACACACACAAGGACTGGGGGTGACCAAAACTGAATGGTGGTCAAAGGCCAAAGGAAAAGCCAAAGAGGCAAGATGATTCAGGAGATGAGAAAAGAAGAAGACCAAAAAAGACTCCAAAAAGCAGTCCAGCAGAAACAGCAACGGCAATGGACAACGTGGGAGAATGCACTCCAAAGAAGTCTCACTTGGAATGACATTTGGCACATGGCCCCTCTCAGGATCAGCTTCATTCTCCAATCTGCATATGGCCTTCTGCCCTCAAATGCAAACCTGGCGAAGTGGGGAAAAACAGACGATCCTTCATGCCCCCTCTGCCATACAAAACAAACAGTGGAGCATGTCCTAAGCTCATGTAAGTAGCCCCTGGCTCAAGGAAGGTATACATGGAGGCATAACCAAGTGCTCAAAGAGGCTCAAAGAGATTGTACAAGTAGTCTGGGCTAATAACAACACCACAAAAGGGAAAACCAGGACTCCAAAAACACCCACAACATTCTTCACGGCAGGAGGCAGTGAATCATGGCCAAGAACAACAGTGCCACTCGGAACATGCAGGCAGAGTCTGCTGGATGGGGCAGATGACTGGGAGTGCACTGCACACCTCCCAGAATGGAAGAGTCACCCAGAGATCATTAGCAAGAGTGGCATGGGACCAGACGTAGTAGTCTACTCTCAGTCAACCAAGCAGCTGACCATGAACGAGCTCACGGTGCCATATGAGAACAGAATGGAGGCAGCTCAAATATACAAGACTGAAAATTATGCTGATCTGGCAAACGGCCTGAGGAGAGAAGGCTATCAGGTCAGAGTCCTCACTGCAGAAATTGGAGCTTGGGGGTTTGTAGGAAGTCTGCGTACAGCCTCATGAAACAGCTCTCAGTTGCAGGGAGGGAAAAAAACAGAGTCCTGAAAGCAATGGCAGAAGCAGCAGAGAGGTGTTTAAGTTGGATCTGGTCAAGGAGGAACAAAAGTGAACTTCATAAGGCTTGACTTTCCTACAAATATCAGATGTCCCAGTGGCTCAGTGGTTAG
Organism: Conus betulinus; assembly: GCA_016801955.1. Taxonomy (NCBI): domain Eukaryota; kingdom Metazoa; phylum Mollusca; class Gastropoda; order Neogastropoda; family Conidae; genus Conus; species Conus betulinus. The sequence continues at coordinate 52,518 of JADBJO010010436.1, read as the reverse complement.
TGCGCGAGTCATTAAGTGGAAATGAACATGTCCAGCGGGGCATGGGTTTGAATCCCAGCCATGGCTCGTCCCAAGATGGGGGAAAAGGGGGGCAGCAGAGGGACATCCGGAGTCATGAACCGGGTGTGGCCCAACCCCCCTAGAGTGTCAGAATATAAGGGCTGGAACACTTGCTTGAAGGGGGCTTCTCTTCTGAGGACTTTCTGCTGCCACGCTCTCCACGAGTTTCTTTCTACCGGAAAGATGCATGTGTAGAGCGACGCTGGCTTTCTTTCACAGGGTTGACTGTTTTCCGGGAAATTATGATCTCCTTCATGCACAAGATCACCGAACTTGCTGACAGTGCAAATCTCTGTATTTTACAGCTCAAAAGTTGCAGCTTCCAACTCGTCCAAAGAGTTATTTCAAATCACAAAAAAACTTGATAGGTAAACCAGTGACCTTGTCCTCCCAAAAATTTATCCTCAACAAGAACTACCAGACATTTTTTTTTTTTTTTCAAATTTTTTTTCTGACAAAAATCAAAAGCATCCATGATAACATCGACCAGCAGTCTGCTCATTTACCCTCAGACATGTTTGATGGTGACATATTTGTTGGCAAACATCTTACCTCTTTTTCATGTGTATCTGAATCTGATGTGCGAAAAAAAACTATGTTACAAATGCCACCCAAAACCTGTTCTCTTGATCCCATTCCAACATCTCATTTGTTTGATTGTTGTGATGAAATTGTTCCACTACTTATCCACATCATCAATGATTGCATGCCTCAAGGAGTTGTCCCCAGTTGTCTGAAAAATGCTATTGAAAAGCCATTGCTTAAAAAGCCATCTCTAGATCCTAACGTTATATATATATATATATATATATATATATATATATATATATATATATATATATATATATATATATATATATATATATATATATATATATATATATATATATATATATATATATATATATATATATATATATATATATATATATAACCCACCTACCGCCCTGTTTCAAATCTCTCGTTTGTCTCAAAACTCCTAGAAAAAATAGTTCTGTCCCAGCTTTTAGATCATCTTAACACTCATCACTTGTAGGAACAAATTCCAGTCGGTCTACAAAGCTGGTCACAGTACAGAGGCAGCCTTGCTAAGAGTGTGTTCAATGATCTTTTGAAGGCAAATGATGACAACCAGATTTCAATTATTACACTTCTTGACCTAAGTGCCGCGTTTGATGCAATCGATCATGACATTCTTTTGATCCGTCTTCAATCTGTTTTTTGCTGTTCATGGTAAAGCTCTTTCCCTTTTCAGCTCATATTTGTCAAGTAGAACACAGTTTGTCTCTGTCCATGATTTAACCCTCTAAACCAAGTGCCCTGCCCTTTGGTGTCCCCCAAGGGGCAGTCCCTGGTCCCATTCTGTTCATCATGTATATGCAGCCTCTTTCTGATATCATCGAGCAACATGCTGTTTCTCATCACATGTTTGCTGATGATACTGAATTGTACAAGTCAGCTTATTATCCACAAATTCAGAACGTGCTGCAAATAATGCAAAGCTGTAAAGCAGATGTTCAACTTTGGACAACACAAAACAAGCTTCAACTCAATGAAGAAAAAACTAAAAAAAACATCCTCACAAAGTGTGCTGGTGGATCTGATCTTCCAGGTTCTCTTACTATTGGCTGCTGCTGCACAATTCCATTCACCAAATCAGCCAGAAATCTTAGTGTTGTCTTTGACGAAACATTGTCATTGAAAGATCAGATCAGTAAAGTGTGTCAATCAGCATATTTTGAAATTCGGAAGATCGGCACTATCAAACACTTACTGACAACAGATGCTGCTAAAACTCTGATCACGTCGCTGGTACTCTCCCGATTAGTTTACTGTAATGCCTTACTAGCTGATCTGCCCAGACATCTTACAGACAAATTGCAAAGAGTGATAAACTGTGCTGCCCGTATAATTTTCAAGGCTGCCAAGGGAGAGACACATATAACTCCTCTTCTGTCCGAGTTACATTGGCTTCCTGTTTCTGCCAGAATAGAGTATAAGAACTGCACTCTTTATTATAACGAGTTTTTTGGCACATCGCCCACTTATTTGTCTGAACTCTTGCAGTGTTACGCTCCTCCTAGGTCTTTACGTTCCTCTGACGACTCTTCAACAAACCTAACTCCAAATACCTCAAAAAGACTTTAGGAGAACGGGGTTTCTTCTACCTTGGTCCGTCCATGTGGGAATAATCTCCCATTATCCAGGTCCGCCATGTTCCATCCCTCTCCACATTTAAACGAAGGATAAAAACACATTTATTCCAAAAGTACTTTTCCCATTCCGTGTTATGAAAACTATAGCACTGTCAGTTATTGTCCAGTTCAGATTCTTCCAATTTCGCAGAGTTGTCAAAGGTTCAGTTACGTGTAGTGTTGTCTCTGTATGTTTGTGTGTCTGTGTGCAGGTCTGTCCGAGTGTTTCAGGGTGTGTCTGTGTGCGCGCGCGCGTGTGTTTGTGTGTGCGGGCGCGGGCGCGTATGCTGCCTTTGTGCGTGTGTGTGCGTTGGTTACTTCTCTTCTGTCTTCTAGTTAAATACTTTACAAGATTGTGTTTGTTTCCAACAGAATTTTTTATTAGGCCTATGTTAAAATGGTGCGATGTTTACCCCCACCCCCACCCCACCCCTCCCCCCCTCCCCTTTGCATTTCTGTGTCCTTTCTTTTTCAAAACATCTTTTCACATCCTATTCATGAAATGTGATCGAGTGTGTGTGTGTGTGTGTGTGTGTGTGTGTGTGTGTGTGTGTGTGTGTGTGCGCGCGCGCGCGCGCGCGCGCGCGTGCGTGCGTGTGTGTGTGTGTGTGTGTGTGTGTGTGTGCGCGCGCGCGCATGCGCGCGTGCGCTTATATTTTGTATATTAGATATTCATCCTGTCATTGAGTGATTTTAATTATGTGAGATATTTGTGACTTATTTATTTCTTGCTTAATATTTATGAAGTTTGCCTCTATTTTCTTTCTACCTTTGCCATGAATACAGCTGTTTATTATAGTTTTTGTTTTTATTCACACTTTGTAAGCGCTTTGAGCTCATCAGAGATGGGGTGCATATAAAATGTCATCATCATCATCAGTAGTAGTAGTAGTAGTAGTAGTAGTAGTAGTAGTAGTAGTAGCAGTATCATTATTATCATTAATGGGTTTTTTTTATGCAATATTCACTTTGAACAAAAACAAAGAAACAAACAAACAGAAATGATATGCTGCGTTTCTGGTAATACGCTTTGACTTCTTTGAATGGGTCAATGAATGTATTTTTTTCCCTGGTGCATTTTAATGTCTTCATTTTCGGCAAACGTTACCACGTCCTATCCAACAGACGTCTTTATGCCGCTGCGATATGTCATTTTGTGACCATGACACGGCATGATGTAAAGAATAAAGTGGTTTGTGCTCACCATCTTCACCATGTGACGAGCACTGTCTCATTCTTATATCATTTACATTTTGATTATTTCTATATCCCAGTGTTGGTTACTTTCAGTCCATCAAAATGGGAAATGCCATCCTCACCTGATGGAAAGTGAAGAGCAGTCGGAATCCTTGATGAGGGTAATGGAATGGTACTACAGAATACGCCACGAACAAAGCATACAGATGGGTGCACAGGAAGAAAGGGCGCAGGATAATGAACATGTCACGTTTCTGTCTGTTTCCAGCACAGGTGAAAAACAGCCCATTAATTCTCAAGCATTGTCTGGGCATTTTATTGAAGAGAAAACTGACCATCATGTTGAAGTTCAGGGGGGTCCACATCTCGATATAGTTGGAAATTCTTCCAGAAAAAGATGGTTGAGTCACGCCAGCTGTTGGATTCCATCCTGGTGACTGCAACAGACCTGAAAAACAGATTTTATGGATGATGTATCTTGTCCATGCACACTTAGCTGAGATTGCTGTCATTAGCAAACATAGACAAACAAACATATTGCTGGCAAGGGCCAACAGTCTGGGTGAAGATTGTTGTCATTAGTTGCGCGCACACACACACACACACACACACACACACACACACACACACACACACACACACACACCTAGCTATATATGTGCGTGAGGGCCTGGAGTTTTTTGAAAGAAACTCCATCAGTATCCAGTAACATCCCTTCTGCTTCGCGCCGTGCAGCAATGGTTAAATTTACTTCTTCTTTGATTGTGAACATTGCCTCAGTTTACCTTCCAAAAGTACCTGATGATGCGAATACAGAATGGATAAAAGGGTTCTAAGACCAAAGAGCCAAATGGGTTATTTGAGGAAATTTTTTAACGCACATGGTCATTTTTGGGACCATGGCTGCTCTTATATTACAAGTAATAGATTATTAGATAACCTAGCTGATTATAATCTATGTTTGCTAAATAATGGAAATATTACTCGCATTCCAGATATTGCCACCCAGAACCCCTCAGTCAGTGATTTAACCTTTACATCCACATCACTTGTAGTAAGCTTATTGTTGGAAACTGGAGATAATCCACTGGGATCAGATCGTATTCCAATAATAATATCGTTGAATGACATATTAGAACTTGAAATTTCAGAAGATATCATTCCAAAATATATATTACAGAAATGTAGATTGGTCGCTTTTTCAAATCAATCGTAACGACATAGACATAGTTTTCTCAGCTAATAAAAACGTAGATGATCAATGCCCTGCATTTTGTAAATATCTTTTAGCAGCAGCTGACAAATCGATTACGAAGATAAACACACACACACACACACACACACACACACACACACACACACACACACACACACACAGAGTCAAAAACCATAATGGAAATATATGGTGGAACACAAAATGTGAAACGCCCAATAAAAAGAAACAAAAGAAAGATTCAAGATTTATTTAAAAAGAGATCAGCAAGTAATGATAAAAGAATTTTAAAAGGCAGACACAGAAAGTGAAGATGTCATAGATGATGCAAAGTTGCAGCATTGGAATAAATTTTGTAACTCTGAAGTTAAAAATCATAAAGATATTGGTAAAGTGTGGGAGGAACTGACAGCTATGAAAAATGGATTAACATCGCCACAGTACCTTATAAAAATAGACAACAACAGTCTTCCTAGTGCTGATGAAAACGCAGAAGCCTTTGTAACCAAGTTTGCTGAGGTAAGCCGCTCTGAAGATCTATCAAGTACTGACCAAATGTACAGAGGGAAAGAAGAAGAAGTAGTAAAGCACCGGATGAATCTACAGCAGACAATAGTAACAATATCAATACTTCTATTACTATTCAAGAAGTAAAAGAAGCTATTAGATCCATACCTAAGAAAATCATCTATTGGTTTGTATGCAATATCTAATCAAATGTCAAGAGGCTTGCCTGAACATTTTGTGGAGTTTCTTCATAAATTATTTAGTACGTGCTGGAGCAATGGTGGTATGCCAAAAATATGGAAACAGTCGATCGTTGTTCCAATTCATAAGCAAGGAAAATCTACAAAGATCCTAAGAATTGTAGACCCATTGCGCTAACTTCACAGGTGTGTAAACATTCAGAAAGAATGGTTATGAATAGACTTGTACATTACTTCGAAAAATATGACATCATACCAGTTACTCTAGCTGGTTTCCAGAAAGGTCGATCCATACAGAAATAACAGTTAAATTATCAACAAATATAAAGCAACAGTCTGCTAGACTAAAATGTGCTCTCTTGCTCCCTTTTTCGATATGAACAAGGCCTACGAGCAAGTGTGGCATTCACAGCTATTGAACACACTTAGAAAACATTTGCTTGGCAGGAAACAACTATATCAGATGTTTTCTAAAAATGATAGGTAGTAAGAACAAGAGTAGGAAAAACATATTCCACAAGTAGAACACTTTCAATGGGAATCCCTCAAGGGTCAGTATTGGCCCCACTTCTCTTCTCGTTATTAATGCATGATCTGCCAAACAAATTATCAAAAAATGTTGTTCCTGTCCAATATGCAGATGATATATGCATGTGGATGGATGTAAGTTAAAAAAAAAAAAAAAAAAAAAAAAAAAAAAAAAAAAAAAAAAAAACTTCACACCGATATATAAGATTTGTCAAAAAGATCTATCAAGGAGAACTAAACAAGATGGTGGATTATATGAAGCTAAATGGATTTAGCATGTCAACCGAAAATAACAAATGTAATTCTTTTTAACAGTGGATCGAATCCAGAAAAGTATGCCAGTTTTCACATTGGATGATACTCCTTTAAGTACGTTACAGAGATTAAATTTCTAGGAGTTTATTTTACATCTTAATTATCATGGAACTTTCATATCGAAAATTTATTAACAAAGGCGAGAAAAAACATTAAGCTTTCCGAAAAATATTTCTAAAGAAAAGTGGGGGCAAGATCCAACTACTTTGATTACTTTATGTAAATCTTTAATGAGATCAAAAATAACTTGTGGCAAAAAAAAAATTCTTTAATGTGCCTACATATCTATTACAAAAACTCCAAAGTATTGAATGTAAGGCATTGAAATTAGCCCTTGGACTTCCTGTGCACGCATCATCGTCACGTACATATTATGAAGCTCAGGTGATTCCTCTAGATGACTATAGAGATTAACATGTTGTAAATTTCTCATTAAAAGTGCAGCTAGAAAAACACATATTATATCAGAAATCAAAAATGAGATCAGATTTTGATTGTCCAAAAGAGCAAAGTCTATAACTTCTCAAATAAACTATAGCAACCTATACGTCAAAAAAATTTAAGATTCTGGGGTATCTATAGAAAAAAAGAAGCTTTCTCTCTCAGACCACCTTTGTCCTATTCCACCCTAGGAACTTGAAAAAGCCCATTTTGATGTTGATCACATCAACATAAAAAGATGAAAATATGAATATGCTAACAAGTCATACTACGTGTCATATTGACGAGAAATACACTAACCAATTAAGAATATACACAGATGGTTCATGTATTGGTAAGCAAACAGGTTGTGCATTCTTAATCCCAGACGTGAGGGTGGAAAAATCTTTTAAATTAGATGTAACATATCCATATTCACAGCTGAATTAACAGCAATACTCTTGGCTTTGAACTACTTTTTTATATTTCCCCAAAACAATATTTTAAGCTCTGTTTTGTGTAGATTCAAAATCAGTCCTTCAGGCGCTAAAGGATTTTTATTTCACTAGGCCTGAATGGATTTTTGAGATAAGCTGTTTGAGCCACATGCTTATTAAAAGAGGCCCCAATTTTCCTTTTGTTGGAATCCTTCACCCTGTTCCTTTTATTATAAAGATTCAGTAGATAGGGCAGCTAAGTGTGGAACAAAACATATCGCTGGCTTTGAATATCTTAAACTACCCTTATCGGAACATGAGCAGTGCAATTTAGTTTAAAAAAAAAAAAAAAAAAAAAAAAAAAAAAAAAAGCGGCATGAGCAAGAGTGGCATGAGACCAGACATAGTAGTCTACTCTCAGTCAACCAAGCAGCTGATCATGATCGAGCTCACGGTGTCATATGAGAACAGAATGGAGGCAGCTCAAATCTACAAGACTGAAAAGTATGCTGATCTGTCAAACAGTCTGAGGAGAGAAGGCTATCAGGTCAAAGTCCTCACTGCAGGAATATGAGCTAGGGGATTGTAGGAACGTCTGCATATAGCCTCATGAAACAGCTCTCAGTTGCAGGGACGGAAAAAAAAAAAAAAAAAAAAAAAAAAAAAAAAAAAAAAAAAAAACCAGAAAGCTGAAAACAATGGCAGAAGCGGCGAGAGAGAGGTGTTCAGCTGGATCTGGTCAAGGAGGAACAAACGTGAACTTCATAAAGCTTGACTTTCCTACAAATATCAGGTGTCCCAGTGGCTTAGTGGTTAGTGCGCGAGTCATTAAGTGGAAAATGAGCATTCCAGAGGGTCATGGGTTTGAATCCCAGCCATGGCTCGTCCCAAGATGGGAAAAAAAGGGGCAGCAGAGGGACATCCAGAGTCATAAACCGGGTGTGGCCCAACCCTCCTAGAGTGTCAGGAGATAAGGGCCGAAACACTTGCTTGAAGGGGGCTTCTCTTCTGAGGACTCTCTGCTGCCCACGCTGTCCACAAGTTTCTTTCTACTGATGCATGTGTAAACCATTGACTAAACCACTTCCGGGAATAGGCCGGAAGATGTCCGGGAAAGACCGGAGCGCACTGGGAAAGACCAGAACCAAGGGCTCTGTGGGCTGGCTCCCCACTTTCCCTTAAACATGTGAATACTAAGTGCAAAAGAAAAGATGCTCCCAGGATTAACCGAAAGGGGGAGAGAATGATGATGAATCCGTCGGTGCTCAACCAATCACGACTGCAAATCCCAAACGGACTATGAAAATGGACCAAATGGAATATCCATGTGTCAGTGGAAAGCGTTTCGCTACCACCTATGGCATGAAGATCCACAGAAAAAAGATGGGATGTGTGAAGACTCATCTGAATGAGCAGCAGCACACTGCATCAGCAGATAAGACGACGGAAGACCAAGGCCAGGATTTAAACCACAGTGCCAAGGACATCCACGCTGTTGGTTCGGATGAGGAATTTGGACAGCCTCTCGATGCCAGGCGCCTGAAATTCAACCTGTCACGAGCGAACGAAACTGAAGATTGGGAGAAAACTGGATGCAAACATCGTCCAAAGACTCGATGCACTGATAGAGAAAATCACCCTGGAACACAAACTAGCCACATATGGGGACATTGTGTATGTCACATGTAGAGAAGCCTATGGAACAAAACTACCCCAATGAGAAAACCCTCCAAAGAAATCCAGACGCCACGAAAAGATGGACAAGATCAGGGTCCAAAAAAAAAAAAAAAACTTCAAGAAAGCAAATGAAGACCGCACTGCCAACTGAAAAACAAGGCTTGGAAAAACTTGGAAAGACCTGAAAGCAAAACACAGCGCCCTCACACGGCGAAATCTGAGAGAAAGAGGAAGAGCAAAAAGAAGAAGACCCAAGAGCGCTTCTTCAGAGACCCTTTCAAGTTTGCCAGAACACTGCCAGAACACTGTTTGAGCAGCCGAAATCTGGGACCCTAAGTGTGGACAAAGGAGTTCTTGAGCAGCATCTGAGGAAAACTTGCTCTGACTCACAGAGCAAAGCACCACTCGACATTCAAAGTCTGGTGTGGCCAACCAACCCTGAGGAACAGTTCAATGACAAGCCTCCAACGTTGGCGGAAATCAATAAGGTGGTCGACAAAGCAAGAGCCAAATCATCACCAGGGTCAAACGGAATACTTTATCAGCTGTACACGAAATGCCCCAAGGTGCTGGAGTGGCTCCACAGGCTGCTGCAATCAGCTTGGAGAAAACCAGAATATCAGCTGCCAGTGGATGACGGCAGATGGTGTGTACATCCCCAAAGAGGAAACTCAAATGACATCAACGAGTTCAGGCCAATATCATGCTGAACGTCGAAGGGAAAATCTTCTTCTCGGCCATGGCAGCAAGGCTGACCAAGTACCTCATGGAAAACAAGTACTTGGATGAGTCAGTCCAGAAAGGTGGCATCAGGCGTGGCTGGCTGTGTAGAACACGCCACAATGATCTGGGACGCAATCCAAAGAGCAAAAACAGAAAAGAGAGATCTGGACGTAGTGTGGCTTGATCTGGTAAACGCACATGGGTCTGTATCCCATGAGATAATACAGTTGGCTCTTGAGATGTACCATGTCCCAAAGAACAGTCGTGACATGCTCAAGAAGTACTGCATTGGCTTCTCAATACTGTTCTCTACCAAGGAGTACGTAACAGATTGGATCAACTTGGAAGTGAGCATTGCAATGGGCTGTGCCATTTCCCCAATACTGTTCATGTGGCAAATGGAAGTCATCTTGAAAGCAGCAACAAGCAACGCAAGACAAACAGACCTTGGCGATGGATACAAGATGCCCCCTCTCAAAGCCTTCATGGATGACACTACAGTGATTTCATCCAGAGAAGACGAGACACGTCACGTGCTGGAGAGGCTGGACGACATATCTGCCTCATCCAGAATGAAGTTCAAGCCAAAGAAATCATGGAGTCTCTCACTGAGGAAAGGAAAAGTGGCCGAATCTGTGGTCTTCAGTGTTGCCAACCAGGCCATTCCAATTGTCACAGAAGAGCCAGTCAAGAGCCTTGGGAGATGGTATGATGATACGCTGATAGACAAACAAAGAGCAAAGGAAACCAAACAGATGTCGGAAGAAGGCTTGGAGACCATTGACCAGTGTGGGCTCCCTATCAAACAAGGTCTGGTGTCTGCAGTTCATACTGATACCAAAGCTCTTATGGCCTCTGATGATATATGACATCTGCACCAGCATAGTGGAGGCAATGGAATCCAAAATCAAAAAGTTCACAAGGAAATGGCTTGGTGTCCACCCAGTCTGACTGACTTAGCGATGTACTGTTGCCAAGCAAAGCTGAAACTACCCCTGAAATCCATCCTGGAGGAATACAAAGCAGGGAAGATGAGACTACAAAGCATGCTGGAGGACTCAGGAGACAAGGTGGTGTATGGGCTGTGGATCTGTGTGCGTGCGCTGGTGTGATCTAACGTATAGTGTTATACCCTGTTTGTTGTATTAGTTTGTTTCTCCCTTTCCTCTTCTTTTGTTTGTTGGGGGTAGCTTTAGTTGGTGATAGGTCGGGTGCAGTGAGATCTGGGTGGTGGTGTTTTTTTTTTTTTTTTGGGGGGGGCTCCCCTCTATCGGGTTATTTTGTCCCCTTAGCGATAGTTAGCTCCTGATAGGATCTGCACTCTTCTTTGATTATTTTTTTCTTTGTAGTTATTCTTTTCCTGTCTTTCCTCCCTCTTCTTGGATAGGTGCCCCATTTCATAAATGGAATGTATGTGTGAGTGATTGGGATGCTTGATATATTTGGGTAAATTTGTATATTTAAAATTTAATAAATATTATTTGTTCCATACTTCCTGGAGTGGTCTGGAGATAGTGAGTGGTTTAGTGCTGTGTGTCTCTATGCTCTTTGTCTGTCCCTGCTCATTCCCTTGACAGGGTCTTTTACCCCTTACAGATATGGGGGCTCGTCTGGGATTGAAGTCAGGTAGTACAGTACAGACAGTGAGTACTAATTTGAGCAGCACTTGACCCTTACTGGCCTTCCACGCTCCTGGAGGTTGTTTTGTGTTTGTATTAGTGTAGCGGGAGGTTGATTGGGGAGGGGTTCTAGAGTGTAGGGAACCCTTCAGCCGGGAGCGGTTACCGGATCGGGATTTGCCGCAGCGGAGATTTGCGCTACTTGGCAACGCCGCCGGCGTTCAATTCCGGATCCGAGCCGGTGTTTGTTCGTTTGTACCATCGGTTAGTAGCGTTAGTTATATTACCATAGTTTTATATTTTATTGAAACTATTATTGGGCAAAGTAAGGGGGAGGTTATTTTTGGACTAGTAGGTTTTGCTTGTGCAGAGTCTTCAAGGTCAGTGTTTGTTCTGACTTAGGAAGTAGGTCACATTTGCAGTACCCAAGCCAGCGACTGATTTAGGAAGGCGAGGTAGGTAGGCTTGCGGAATTCCCTTTTTTTTTTTTTTGCAAAATCAGTGTGCTAGGGAGTGACCAATCCTCTTGCTTTCTTCTCTATTACTAAATTGTTGAATTGTTGATCTTTGCACCAGGTGATATTTTGCATAGTATAACAACTTTCTTTTTCTGCTATCTTTTTTTTCTTATCTTTCGCTTAAGCAGTTTATATTGTTTACCTAGCCTAATTACCTAACATTAAGGTGAGTGAAAGGTTGGTGTGAACAATACAGTTGTGAGTGGTGTGCCACCCTGCGCTGAGCGAAAGTGATTTTTTTTTTTTTTTTTATTGAAGAAATTCAAACCTAGATCATTAAATTTTACCGATAGACTCTATAAGTAATTACCCAGTAGTCAAGTTTGCAGACTTGTGGGCCCGTTCCATGAGAAAAAAACCGTGTTGTGCGTGCGTGTTGCCGACCTTTTTCCGCCGCAGTCTAACAGTGCAGTGCAAGTGGTAGACTTTGACGCTGGGTTCACGTTAAAAAAAAAAAGAAAAAGAAAAAAAAAAAAAAAAAAAAAAAGTAGTTGCGCTGCCGATGTGTACACGTGTCGTGCGTGTTTACCGTTCCAGTTTTGCGTGCGTTCCGTCGTTTGATTGTTGCGTTATCCTTTATTTATTTTACTGCGTATGATATATGTTTACTTCAGGCTCCGTCGTTTATTTCTTTACTGCGAGTGCGAGGTCCGTTGTTTACCGTGATGTCACTGGGTTAGTAGATTCAGATTTGACTAGTGTAGCGAGTGTCAGAAGATTGGGCTTCATTGCGTACTAGCATTTGTCGAGAGAAGGAAATCGGGTCAACGTTGGCTTGTGACACATTGAGGGGTCAGCCGTTGATTTTATGTCAATCTGGGTCATTATCTTTCCCGTTGTTGAGACAGTTGGTCACGTTGAGTGAAACTTTTTGCTTGGAGACTAGACATTTCTGGAGCTGAAATGGGTGTAGGGAAACATTTTCGATTGCGTGGAACCTAAGGTTACTGGTTGGCAAGGATCAGTCGCGGGGAGTTGACTGAATTGTTTTCGAATTTTGCCAGGTAACACTTGATTTTGTGGGCAGACATATGAATTCCCTACTTTTTGGAAGTTCTCACTGGCAAGGTCAAGAGGCTTAGTGTTTTGATCTGTGTTGAGAGATCCAATTCATTAGGTTACACTTAGCCTATTTGGTCGCATTGAGGTGACTGGGATCTGTGCAAATACTCTTGACAAAGGAGAGTGAAACTTAATTTGTCAAGCGAAAAAAAAATTCTTTGGTAGTTTCTATTAGCGGTGAGAAGGTGTACACTTTTGATCACTTGGTTTTGAGTCAAGTTAGTTGCAGAGCATAATACTGTTCACTATGGCTACAGGGGAAAGTCGTTACCTCACCAGATCCCAGGTAAAAGGGACTGGAATTGTGCCAGGACTAAGTATGCCTACGTCCCCTACTACTACGCAGGTGACAATTGGAACAACTACACAAGTCGTCTTTTCGTCAGGCGAGGTTCAGCCAGCCATCATTGCTTCCCCTTCAGTGTGTTTGCCATCTACTCCCCAGGGAATTAGGCCTTCTTACGGTGGTACGCCGCCACCGCCTTCTGCCTTGAGACATCAACCTCCTATAGTACCCTCTAGGGGGTGACTACTTACAGGGGTTTGCACCTCCGCCTTATACTTCTGGATACCCAACCATGGATCCTTTCATGGTGATGAGACTTGAGAGAGAGAAAGAAGGGAAGCAATGGAGAGGAGAGAGCGGGAAGAAACCAGGGAAGAAAGGGAAGCCAAGGAAGAGACGGGAAAAGGAAGAGAGAGAGAAGCCAAGGAAAGATGGGAAAGGAAGAGAGAGAAGCCAAGGAAAGAAGGGAAAAAGGAAAAAAAGAAAAAGAGGCCAGGGAGAAGAGAGAAGAAAATAGATGGAAAAATAGAGATGGAAGAAAGACGGTTGGAAAGAGAAGAGAGGAACAGGCGATGGCAACAAGAGATGGAAGAAAAGCGACAAGAGCGAGAAGAGAGGGGTGGTTCAAGAAAAAGCAGGAAGAGATGCAAGAGATAAAAGGGAACAGGAGTTCCAAGCAAAGATGGAAGAGGAAAGGAATCAACTAAAAACAGAAGTGCTAGAGCAGTTGGGTATTACTCCGGGGGAGGAAACCACTTCATCACCTGGTGTTCAAGAATCATCACAAAATGCCGAGGGAACCAGGATTAACGTGGACCTGCATTTAGCCCCACCCATGCTACACATGCCCGTGTACAGTGAGGGAGATTCCATTGATACCTTCCTTGAACACTTTGAATCAGTGGCAGATAGTTTCCACTTGAATAATGAACAGAAGGCATTATATCTTGTTGGAAACTTGACAGGAAAAGCCAAGGAAGCATTCATCAACATTCCACAAAGAACCAGTTACGAGGAGTTGAAGGCTGCTTTGCGCCGGAGGATGCATATGACTGCAGAATCATATAGGAGGCAGTTCTGCACCATGAAGAAAATGGCGGATGAAACTTTCCAACAGTTCGGAGACAGTCTGTCAAGAGTGTTAGACTATTGGTTGGAAACTGCGAAGATGGATGTCAAAGATTGTTTCCTGTTGGAACAACTCATGAACTCTGTTTCACCTGACTTACAGTGCAAGTTAGAGAGGCCCAACCAGAGTCATTCAAGCAGGCCATCAAGATTGCGGAAGCTTTCACAGATACCCGGCGTTATTTTAGGCCAGCGTACCAGGGACAAGCGAGGAAACAGGCAAAGGAGACCAACACTGGACAAGCCTCTCAGCCTGAAAGTGGTGCTAAGTTCTCCAAAGGAAATGCGAAAGAACATCTTAGGAAGAGCTATTGTGCGCGTGACCTCAACCACATCGTGAAGGACTGTCCTAAGCGACTCCCGTTGACTAAGACATTTGCCCAAACTAAAGGTGGCATTTGGAGAAAGTGAGATCACCACACCATCCTGCCTGACGTTTCCCTCTGTGGTGTGCGGCAAAGCCATTGAAGCCATTCGTGACACTGGAGCCACGACAATATTCGTCGACGAGAAGTTGGTACCCCTGAGGCGCGCCATGTGGAAGAGAATGTCAGGTATCAGGGATTGAATCTTCCTTCAAGGTGAACAGGTGTACTGTCCTGGTGGATATTTCCACACCATACTTTCAAGGAAAGGTATGGGCAGTGGCATTACAGCGGCCAGCATACTCCCTTCTGATTGGGAACTCGGTATGTTTTGAGGATGGTCGCACCAGTGACATTTCAGTCGAGTTGCCACCGGAGTATTTGTGGCTGCCACTACGCGTTCAGAAACGCAAAGAGAAAAAAAAAAAAAGCTTTGAAACCTCTACTGAAACCACTGTCCCAGCATGATATGGTGACGTTGGATCCAGCTACCATGCGAGGTCTTCAGGGTAAGGATCTACGATCAACACCATTCGGAATATGGTAGGGAAACCTCTCAAGGACAAGAAGAATGGATCACTGTCGTTCATCGTGCGACAAGGATTGATCCACAGACAATTTACATCGCAAGATGTGTCAGTAACCCAGTTGGTGGTGCCTAAAGCGTTACGAAACACAGTTCTATGCCTTGGACACGATACTTCTATGGCAGGACATCTAGACACAAGACGTACACTGGAAAGAATCCAACACGACTTCTACTGGCCTGGAATATCTCAAGATGTCAGGAAGTATGTCGAACTTGTGATGCGTGTCAAAGGACTACTCTCAGGGGGGCGAATTACCAAGGTTCCTCTGGGAATAATTCCCCTGATTGGAACGCCTTTCAGCAAGGTCGGGGTTGACCTTGTTGGACCTATTATTCCTGCCTCAGATCGAGGGCATCGATACGTGCTTGTAATTGTGGATTATGCAACTTGCTATCCAGAGGCAGTACCACTCAAGAGGATTGATGCAGTGATGGTAGTGGAAGCACTTGTGGAAATATGGTCAAGGACGGGCATTCAGATAAGGTAATGTCAGATCAGGGAACCCAATTTCTTTCAGAAACCATGTCTGAAGTGTATAAACTCCTTCAGATTCAGTGGGAAACCACAACGCCATATCATGCTCAGGCCAATGGACTTGTGGAGAGATCAATGGAACTCTCAAGCAAATGCTACGGAAACTGGCGCAAGAGCAACCCAGGAATTGGGATCGCTTCATCCCGGCTGTATTGTTTGCATATAGAGAAGTTCCACAGGAAAGTATGGGATTTTCTCCCTTTGAGTTACTCTATGGCCGTACAGTCAAAGGACCCATGGCGACATTGAGGGACCAGTGGACCCGTGAAGAAACAACAGATGAACCCAGGACTCAAGTTGAGTATGTGTTAGAGCTCAAGGAAAAGATTGCTTCTACCTGCAAGTTAGCCCACAGAAATCTCGCACATGCTCAGAAGCGGTATAAGTCTTTCTACGACAAGAAAACCCGCCAGAGATGGCTCGAGCCAGACGACGAAGTCTTGTTGTTGATTCCTTTGCATCACAACAAGTTGCAACTATCGTGGCAAGGACCATTCAAGATTGTAAAACGTGTCGGCGATTGGGACTACATTGTGCGCATAAAGGGGAAGGAGAAGCTCATACATGCCAACTTGTTGAAAAAGTATGAGAGAAGAGAAACCTGCAGCGCTGGGTATGCACCAGTAGTCATCGAAGAGACTAAGGAGACGCCTCCTGTTACGTTGGACATCTCAAGTGTGACTACACAATCCGAGGAATCCTGGGAAGACGTAAAGGTCGCTGAAGGACTGTCTGGTGAACAGAGGGAGAACGTGCGAGCCCTTTGTAGAGAATACCAAGATGTTCTCTCAGATGTACCCTTAAGGTGCAACTTAGGTACCTGTTCTCTAGTGCTCACTTAGAGGGAACCAGTCAGGGCGCAACAGTATCCTTTGCCCCATTCTCGAACAGAAACCATCAAGACGGAAATACAGGATATGCTGCACATGGGGGTGATTGAGCGTTGTAGTTCGCCTTACTCCTCACCCATTCTGTTGGTCAGGAAATTTCCAGTGTCACGTTTGTAACTATAATATGTATGTCTTAACTTTTAGGGCAGCGGTCACAAATGTAATTTCTCTTGTAACAAGAGATAATAAAGTTTTCTTAATCTGAATCTGAATCTTAATACTTCCTTCATTGGAGGTGGCGCATCTACTGGTGGGGCTTTGGGCTCTTCACTGAGAGTGAAGCTTGCAGTAGCTCTCTTCGGTCTTCACCCGCGCCGTTCTGGTAAATATATATGTATAAATATGGTGTGTTGTATTCTCGTTGGGTTGGAGAGCTTGTACGCCAAGATGGCCTCTGATGATATATGACATCTGCACCAGTATAGTGAAGGCAATGGAATCCAAAATCAACAAGTTCACAAGGAAATGGCTTGGTGTCCCACCCTGTCTGACTGACATAGCGCTATACTGTCGCCAAGCAAAGCTGAAACTACCACTGAAATCCATCCTGGAGGAATATAAAGCAGGGAAGATGAGACTTCAAAGCATGCTGGAGGACTCAGGAGACAAGGTGGTTGAAGCAATCAAGCCTCAGCTGAAGACAGGCAGAAAATGGAAAGTTCAAGAGGCGATGGATTCTGCAAAAGAAAGTCTCAAGATCAGAGAAATAGCAGGACACACACAGACCAACAGACAAGGACTGGGGGTGACCAAAACTGAATGGTGGTCAAAGGCCAAAGGAAAATCCAAAAGAGACATGATGATTCAGGAGATGAGAAAAGAAAGAAGACCAACAAAGACTCCAAAAAGCAGTCCAGCAGAGCCAGCAAGGGCGTGGGAGAATGCTCTCCAAAGAAGTCTCACTTGGAATGACATTTGGCACATGGCCCCTCTCAGGATCAGCTTCATTCTCAGATCTGCATATGACTTTCTGCCTTCAAATGCAAACCTGGTGAAGTTGGGAAAAACAGACGATCCTTCATGCCCCCTTTGCCATGAAAAACAAACAGTGCAGTATGTCCTAAGCTCATGTAAAGTAGCCCTGGCTCAAGGAAGGTACACATGGAGGCACAACCAAGGGCTCAAAGAGATTGTACAAGTAGTCTGGGCTAGTACCAACACCACAAAAGGGAAAATCAGGACTCCAAAAAAGCACCGCAACATTCTTCACGGCAGGAGGCAGCGAATCATGGCCAAGAACAACAGTGCCACTTGGAACATGCAGGCAGAGTCTGCTGGACGGGGCAGATGACTGGGAGTGCACAGCAGACCTCCCAGAATGGAATAGTCACCCAGAGATTATCAGCAAGAGTGGCATGAGACCAGTCATAGTATTACACTCTCAGCCAACCAAACAGCTGACCATGATCGAGCTCACGGTGCCATATGAGAACAGAATGGAGGCAGCTCAGATCTACAAGACTGAAAAGTATGCTGATCTGGCAAACATCCTGAGGAGAGAAGGCTATCAGGTCAAAGTCTTCACTGCAGAAATTGGAGCTAGGGGGTTTGTGGGAACGTCTGCATACAGCCTCATGGAACAGCTCTCAGTTGCAGGGAGGGAAAAAACCAAAGCCCTGAAAGCAATGGCAGAAGTGGCAGAGAGGTGTTCAAGTTGGATCTGGTCAAGGAGGAACAAAAGTGAACTTCATAAGGCTCAACTTTCCTACAAATATCAGGTGTCCCTGTGGCTCAGTGGTTAGTGCGCGAGTCATTAAGTGGAAATGAGCATGTCCAGAAGGGCATGGGTTCGAATCCCAGTCATGGCTCATCCCAAGATGGGAAAAAAAGGGGCAGCAGAGGGACATCCGGGAGTCATGAACCGGGTGTGGCCCGATAAGGGCCGAAACACTCGCTTGAAGGGGGCTTCTCTTCTGAGGACTCTCTGCTGCCACGCTGTCCACGAGCTTCTTTCTACTGGATTGGAAAACAATTACACCACCTGTCAAACTTATTTTTTGAAAAAGTTAGCTGCCAAAGCACTTGATGCTCGGCCATGCCTGCCATATTGGGCAGTGTTGTTAGTTGGGTTTTGTCTACTATAGGCAAAGTGGCTGGTTATATGGCTAAACATCTGTGTGGACATTGGGGGTGCTGGCTGCAGGTTTAATTTTTAGTAAAATAAAGTATAGCCAACCCAGTAAAGTGAAAAACACAACAAGAGCTGCTTTTTCACTAGTGTGTCTGTCAGGGTGAGGTATATTAACAGGTCTGGTGGACTGCTTTCTGATGGTGGACTGCTTTCTGTAACTGGCGGTAGTTGTTCTGGTTGTTCAGAGCTAGGTTGTTTTTTTTTTTATGGATGGCGCAGGCCTTGTTTTTAAGCCTTTATTATGTCCTGAGTTTTGATCATCTCCAGCTATGAGGATTTCATTATTACAATTATGTATCATGCCAATTTGTAGTCTAAGGTCAGAGGGTAGCATGTACAATCCATGGCCTACAACAAAGTCAACCTTTGACCTAGCATGTGCAAGAACGTCTTGATAGCTTTTTATGTTAGAAAGGCAAATCAACAGCAGAGTTAATAGCATCTTCTACATTAGCCAAATATTGTTTTCTAGCGTCAAAGCCTGTAGACTGATCCACTATGCTAGACTTGGTCTGTGCTTGCGCTCCTAATAGACACCAAAACGTATGTTCGTATGGAGTCTTTTAGTCTTTGCACTCCTGGCATTGTTAGGCCTTTGCTTTCATCTAAGATAAATGTTGTCCAGGCATCAGAGTGTTTTTGCTCTATTGACCCCAATCTAACTGGTTTGTTTGGCTTAAAAGCGGTGTGACCAGGCCAGTAGTCATAACTGTATTCTCTGCGTTCGCCCCACAAGTACAGTTTGCCCAGCCCGTGGTTACGATCTGACTTTTGTCTAAAGTCAGTTGAAAGTTTATGTTAAATTCATTGCAGGTTTTTTCATACGCATTCTTGTCCACTGTGTTGTTAAATGGAGAGAAGGATTGATCGTTGGGGCGAGGCACTTGTAGTTCAGTTAGTATACGTCTATACTGATAATAAACATGAAAATTATATACCGACCTTACTAAGAGATTGGGGTGGTGTAAATGGTTTGCATATGAAACACCACAGCCAGTAGTTGAGCAGTAAATCGCAAAATTGAATTGATTCTGGTTTAAAAAAAAAAAAAAAAGCATGGGTTTGACTGACCATAATGTAGGCACTCTATCATTTTTTTTTTATTGGAGGATTTAATATGCTTGTAGAGGATTTACAAGTCTGGCTTGAAAGCCGTATGTTTCATCAACTGCAATAGTTAGAGTACTGAAGTCCAATGATTTGGGGTTATAAAACGCTCCTACATTGTAAGTGGCACTTTCATTGTGTTTAAAAGGTTCCATTTTTTAATTGCTAATTTTTAATTGCTTTTAAAAAGGATGCACATGTATATAACCAAAAAAACGAGTGTGTGTTTTTAAAGTACCCACTTGATAATGGATGCGGTCATTATAGGGTTGCTCTCGAAGAACTTGGTTTTAAAGTTAAGTGGTTTAACATATCTGAAAAAACTCAGAATAATTGGCTTAATATTAATGACGAACAAGGTAAACAAAGTCATGTAAAACTACCAGACGGTTATTACAACTTTTTTTTTCTTTACAAGAAGTACTTAGCGAATTTGGCATATTGTTAAAAATTAACAAAGCAAACCTCAGAATTACT
Source organism: Conus betulinus (assembly GCA_016801955.1). Taxonomy (NCBI): domain Eukaryota; kingdom Metazoa; phylum Mollusca; class Gastropoda; order Neogastropoda; family Conidae; genus Conus; species Conus betulinus. The sequence continues at coordinate 32,339 of JADBJO010010436.1, read as the reverse complement.
ATGCATTTTCCACTAGAAGAAAGAAGGGAGTACGTTTTCCTTACAAGCCTTGCTCGAATTTTGGGCTTCCACAGTAGTAGCAGAGCTTATCATATTAGTGCAAAGAATGACACCTATCAATTTGAAGGTAATGAACATCTGATTTTCTCATTAAACCATTGCTGTTTGTCCATTTACAAGAGCTAAAACAGACAGTAATTTATTTGATGGTCAACCATCTACAGTTTTAATAGCAGTGCCATCAAATAAGACGGGGGTACTGCGATTACCAATCAAACACATTTTTTATGAAAACAGACAATTTAAAGAATTAAATGATAGGTGGTTAAAGCATTGTGTGTAAAAATAGCTAACCCAAGACGGAAAACTGGTTGATTGTTCTGATTCATTAATAGCGCTTGAGATAGATGATCATACTGGAAGAATGACTAATGTTGTTAAAAGGTCTCAGTCTCAGTCCCGTTAATTGCTGTTGCAGATAGATAGTTAGATGATGATTAATGCCTTTAAACCTTCGATTCATAGCCAGAGAGAATGTCAATATGAGGCTTCAACATCGCCACAGTTTTTTTTTGCCTCGCAAACCCTTACAACATCTTTCGTTTGATGTTTTGCTGATTTTTTTTTGCTTTTGTAAAAAGAGGGCTAAACTCTATTTTGTTAAGATTATTATTTTTTTGTTTTTTTTTTTTGGGTTTTTTTTGTTGTTGTTGTTGTTTTTATTGCTTTGTAAAAAAACAGGGCTAAACTAGCAAAATAGAAAAAAAAAGTGGATGCTAAAAAGGGGGCTTGCGAGGCAAAATAAAACGTGGTGGGGTTGAAGCCACATATTGACATTCTCTAGGAATAATAACAAGGACTGTGAAATACATGTAGTGATAAACTGTTATACTGATGGATAAGGAATGAAGGGCAGGGGTTAGAGCATAGTCAAATAACATGCTGTGGTAGCAATAGAACAATAATAATACTAGTGATGATGTTTGTGATGAAGAAAAAAGAAAGAAGAAGAAGAAGAAGAAGAAGAAGAAGAAGAAGAAGAAGATGATGATGATGATGATGATGATGATGATGATGAGATGAAAAGGAAGGGAAGGGGTAGAGGCAGAGTAGAAAGGCAAATAAAGTGGATATAGATCTCGAGAATGCGAGATAAGATCGAACCTGAAACTGAGCACACCGCTGTCTGTATCAAGTCTGCATTAGTGGACACGGATCAGACAAGAACACCGGCTGAAAAAGTACGTCATTTAGTGGCAGAAACAAGACTCTAGTGACACATCTGCATGTTCATATAAACGTTTAAGTATTGAGATGTGAATGATGCATCGTGCTATCTCTGTTCTTTTCTTTTTTTCTCTCCAATAACGTGACCACCATGTCTTACCCATTTCTGAAGATAGGTAGCGGTGTTGCATATATTCATTTCTGTATATGATTATAGTTGAGACCTGACCTTGATGGTGTAGTTCAAACGGAGGTCGTGCACCACGATACCGAAGAGACAAAAGTGTCGTCTGCTGACCCAGTCCACCAGGAGAGGGGGGACCTCAGGTGTTCACAGCCAGTCCTCCTGTCCTGGAACTCTGACGTGTCGTTCACTTGGATGATCAGAGACAGGAAGTTATCCTGGGAACAAGTCTGCTGCAGGAACCGGATCTGCATCACGTGACCCTCAGAGTTGGAGACCTTGAACCAGCAGACTAAACTGGACATAGTGCCGTTGTACACTGCTGGTTCTGTGAGGGTCTGTTTGATGCTGAGAATACACAATGGTCAGCTCCTGCACTTCTGCCTGCAGCGCGTTGTGTTCTCCCGTGTGCACTGTGCTAACTGACTGGCTGACAGTCTCAAATAGCTGTCGTTATTCGCAATCAAGTCCTTCAATTGCCGATCATGTATTTGTTGCATATTCAAAAACGTGTTAGTTGTTCTGGCACGTGTAAATTCGTGCTTCATCCATAAACACAGAAATAACAATAAACCAGAATACATTATAGTAAGTTATATCTACTCAAAAAACGCCTGCCAAGGGTTTTGTGTTTAAGGTAATATGATGTAGTTCAGTGCCCTTACCCTGGGTAGTTCAGGCCATTCTTTGAACGGTGATCACATGGTTAGTGCGACAGGTGACTCTATATAACAAAACAAGCAAACACGTCAAACAACTTTTCAACACAGTGGACCCCAAACGATTTTAATCAAGAGACTCTTTTCTTCCCTGTCGGAGCTTTAATTACTGAACAACACTTTTTTTCAATGAGGAGGAAAGCGATGGATTTAGGGAAGGCATATATATATATATATATATATATATATATATATATATATATATATATATATATATATACACAACACATCATAAATGCATCTATAAAGCAAAATGATGGAATCGTCAATAATTTGAAGGTCCAGGTAAGATCAAACAACTTAAGAAATCGAGGAAACGAAGAAAGTCTGGCGACTGAGATCAGAATTCGTCATGTGAAAAACTCACTGTCTATAATATTGATTGTTTAGATAGCAATTTCTAAATATTTCTTTCAAAATACTGAAGTATTATAATCTAAATAGTTCTTTCAAAATACTGAAGTGTTATGGTTGTAAAATGGGACTTTTTAAGCACATCAGACGAAGTGAATGCACTAAATTGAAAAAGGCGTTAGCATGTGATGCTGTAACCATTGTTCTTGAAGTGATTGCTTTTTGTGATAAATTTGAATTGTATTCCTCAGTTTTATAACGTGAAAATTGATATTTTCCCCAAACAGGAATCTTTGTGTATTTTTCCCTCGCTTACACGTATATAAAAGAAAAATGCTGCCTAGAAAAAAATGATTATAAAATAAATAAATAAATAAATAAAAAATCAGTACGAAAACGTCTCGTAATACTGAGCAAAACAATATTTTCTAATGCCGGTGCAGTTTTGCAATGTACACGTTTCGATTTTGACACGCCACATTTTTTTTCCAGCAATGTTTCTAACGATAGCACTTTCGGAATATAGGTTGGGTGTTCTGTTTTACATATTACCAGAAATTAGTTTTTTAAAAAAGTAATGTTGTTCAAGATTTCCGTTTTCTTTACAGCAAGCCTATAATCCTCTTGGTAGCACTCATCTGTAAACCATGTAGTGGCACACACTGTGCTTCCTGTAATATCTGAATACATTTCTTTTCACAACTTTCCAGATGACTTTTAGCAAGGTTCTGCGAACATGGCATCTCTCTCTCTCTCTCTCTCTCTCTCTCTCTCTCTCTCTCTCTCTCTCTCTCTCTATATATATATATATATATATATATATATATATATATATATATATATATATATATATATATATATAAGAAAAACGTATATAGTCCATTCCCATCTAATACTGAGCATGTTATATTTAAGGCCCTAAAAGTATTTCAAGTTCAGTGAATCGGAACATTCGATGTAGTGTTCTTTATGCATTCCACAACTGCCGCTGCCCTGTCGTTAAATGCTAGAAAATGTCCGTTCAATACACCATTGCTGTCAAGATTATTTCGACTAGGGATTGTTGTATCATTGTCGGGAATGTTCAATAAGATAACGTCCCCGCTTGAACTGATTTTTTTTTACACTCTTCGGACAATTTTCAATTCTAAACTTCTTATGAAATAATGATCCTGAAACCAGTTCCGTTTGATATTCTTATTTAAACATTGTTTGTATGCCATACAAGAGTATTTCCGAAACAAAATATCATAAACTTTATGTACATCCTTAAAATGTTGTTTTAACTGAAGAGTGTCGTTATAATGGAACATTATTAACTTTTTTCTTCCTTTGTTTTGTGTATATCCCGGCGTTTGTAAGAAACGATATTAAGGAATGACAGGAAATCTGAATTCCCACATTAAATGCTTCCTGGTGTTTTTCTCCTACTTTTGTGTGGTCCCTCTTGCCATTGCAAACTAATTAGGAACATTATTCAGAAGTAAAAAAAAAAAGTATAACGTTATCAGGAGAATTGGAAATCGAAATCCAAAGATAAATTTTGGTTGAAAGCCTTACTCTTCCAATGGGAAAACAACAACAAAAATGGAATAATGTGATTATTTCAGATAATCTGTTTGCCTTTTGATGCAATATGTTACATTTACTTGTAATCTAAATACCTATGATCTTAAAATTCCTTGGATTCTAAGTGATGTTTATAAACTGCACATATCTTTCTTTAGACTGTTTACGGGCTTTCAGACCAGATTAAACTTTCTTTCCATTTGAGGGAGATAGGTGATTGTTCGTTCTTCTTTTTTCATTGTCTTGAATGGCGTTTGTCTGGCCTGAAGAAAACTAAAGAAGGTCGTGTTTATCTTGTAACTTGTTTGATTCTTCAGTTTGGTAGCAACAGTATTTTTCTAGCATTGAAAACAGTTCAAATCCCTCTACAAAATTTAATGACAGGACGGATTAAATAAACCGTTTGAATGATCTGTTCCAGAGAGGCAACTTAAAACTAAACCAGGTGCAGAGAAATAAAGGGAATGACGAGGAACAATAAAGCAGGTTTGATGGAGAGAGTGACGAGGAAGAAACTCGGGAATGAAGGAAGACTAAGACAGTAAAGACATAGAGACAGACAGGAGGATGGATCGGAAGAAAGAAAATGGAAACACAGGGAACGATCACACGTTTCTTAAGCACCCTTGCCTAGGAACTCTCAACCGCGTTCTATCTCCATTCTGAAGCAAGCGTAATGCATCGTCTAATTCAGAACTCAACCATTCTCATCTCCATTCCGAAGGACGCGTAATGCATCGACTAATTCAGAACTCAACCGTTTTCATCTCCATTCCGAAGGAAGTGTAATGCATCGTCTAATTCAGAACTCAACTGCTTTCGTCTCCATGTCGAAGGAGGAAGCGTAATGCATCGTCTAATTCAGTACTCAGCAGCTGCCAGGTCCATTGCAAAGGGAGCGTGATGCATTGTCTGATGTAGCACCGTCAAGTCCCACCTCCCTGAACCCCGTGCGAAAGGACTGTCAGGTCCTGCATCAGCGGCTACATCAGGCTACATAAGAATGCATCAGCTGCTGCACCAGCAGCTACATCACAAAGCATCAGCGGCTACATGAGCAGCTACATGAGCAGCTATATCCCAATATATCAGCAGCCACATCAGAAATGCATCAGCAGCTACATCAGGCTACATCAGAATGCATCAGCAGGCTACATCAGCAGGCTAATCGTCAGGTCCACGCAGAAGGATATGGACAGTGTGAGGTCAACGTAAAATTACATAACAACATGACGTAAAAAAAACGATGACAGAAAATAAAAAAATACAATGAAGACAGTCCTCAACGCACCATCGTGTTTCAGCGCTCCTCAACTGGCGATCAAAATAACACTTAACCTTTTTTCTTTTTTTTTCTGCATGGCTTCGTTCACCTCCTGCCCATCTCAATGGTATTTATGGATCGCTTTGGGCGCAAACAACGCCACAAGCTAAACAGGACGTTTGGAAAGGCAGGCAGCAACCATGACAAACGTCCACACATAATACAGAGTTCTGCAGGTGTCGGTGAGGCCCCTGATTCCAGCCTTGAACTGATGAACGCCGTTGTGAGGGTACAGCCCGTGCCCCAGCCACTGTCTCCGTCAAGACGACGTGGAGAGGCTGGCCACCAGGTATATAGTGAAATTGTGTAGTAAAGGGCCTCAGGATTCTCCAACGAAAGGACGTGGAGAGTCCAACGTGATCTTATAAGAGGGTGTACCCCGTGGAACTTCGAACTGTATTTGTGAGTGGCTCTGCTTCCCATGTGAAGACTGTGACTAGGGCTCGTTGCAGCCAGCTGTGTGAACTGTCTGTTGGTGCCCAGTGAGAACTGTGCTAGAAAAGAGATTTTCAATGTGTCATTTTTGAGAATGGTTGAAGCTCCCTGTGTTTGTTGAATGCCCTTGCTAGTAGTGTGGCGTGTATTGATTTTGTACCGATTCATGTTTATATTTGGATGGTTCTGGCAGCATATGAAAGAAATAAACTAAAAATTGTGTGTTATTTGGCTGGCTGTGTTTCCGGTGTGTGTGTGTGTGTGTGTGTGTGTGTGTGTGTGTGTGTGTGTGTGTGTGTGTGTGTGCGTGCGTGTGTGTGTGTGTGTGTGTGTGTGTGTGTGTGTGTGTGTGTGTGTGTGTGTGTGTGTGTGTGTGTGTGTGTGTGTGTGTGGGGGGGGGGATAATGTTTACAGCCATCCGAACTTTTGAAAGTGAGAGTCAGATAGTCATATACACAGCACCACAGCATCCATAACAGACAGACGTGTTTCAGGTGATGTGGGCGTTCAGTCTCCATGGATGTTGTAGCAGTGGAGCAAGACATGAGGGAGACTGAGAGGCCAAACACCTCGGATGCCCCTGCTCCTGTGTTTAGAAATTTACACCAGAAAAGATGTAAGTGCCTGTCCTACAGAACTTCAAACTGTCATCAGCCAATGATGACTACATTAGCAAGTTATCAAATAGCAAATTTCAAGTCCTTGGGGAGGCAAACGGAGAAAAAAAGAAAGAGAGAAGGAAAGAAAAATAAGAAAGAAAAGAGGAAAGAAATTAAAGAAAAGAAAACAACAGAAAATAAAAGAAAGAGAAGAGGAAATAAAAAGGAAAGATAAGGAAAAAAAAAGAATAAGGACAGTATAGATGATACACAGAGGTTTTCACGTCTTACCGTCCACTTGCCATAGGAAGGGCGTGGCGTGGAGAACGTGGGTGGGTGGGATAGGGCATGGGGGTGGCAATCAGATAACCATGAAAAGGGGGAAGCTATAGCCCCCATGATTCCCGTTGGATTCCCCTTTTCTCCTCTAGTCACAACATTGGCTGTTACAATTCTGTTCACCCTTATGTACCAATGAACGCAAGTCAATATATCCGTTGCTTAAGTCGTGTTTGGGTTTTTTAAAAATATTTCCTTCCAAATTCTCAGTTTTTTTTCCCCACCACAAAAAATGTGATGACAGAGACTAAAACTGAAAGTAGAACATGACTGGATTATCTTTTAAAGGAACAAATGTATTGCCAACCACTACTAGATATTCTTTCAGCATTGCAGCCTCAAAGATATGGGGTTTCTAAAGGACTCCAAGACCAACCAAGCTGATGACTTACAAAATCCATATGACCAAACCTTCCTGACCAGGCGGCAGCATTCCAGTTAAATCTTGACAGCCTGGGGAAAGAAGCGCTGGACAGGCTGGTGACCACCTTCAGGACAGTTCAGAATGGAGATCCACCCAGCACCTCTGGACAGTCTTGAGGTGGAGCACCAGGTCCTGAGAATGACAGAGCAGCACCTTTTCCTCAATGAAGAGGAAGATGTCCATGAAAGGAGTTACCTCTCCTCTCTCCCTGCTGCACCGCAATAAGGTGTAGATGATAGTTCAACCAGTCCCTCTCACAAAGTATCTGAGTTCGTGGAGATGAGCCTTGGGACTGGCCAGCTGCCCAAATGAGCTGCTTTCATTGTGCACAGTGTGTGAAGATGTCCAGCTCCCTTTCTGACATCACCCTGCCTCCTTCCCTCCACCCCTCAGAATGAAAATGTCCTGGGCTAAAGGACCAGTTCATTCCACAGAGGAATCGGAAAGAGGGAGCAGGTTGTGACGAAATCCAGGCAGACACGATTAGTCATAAAAAAAGACTCACGTGGAAGGTGCATCAGCACGCCAATAATGCACGTGCTTCATGCAGAGTGTGGGTACAGTGCGCCACTCTCATTTGTGGAAGCCAAAGGTGAAGGGAAGCCACTGATTGGTATGACAGGTATATTCTGATGATGAACGCCGCAAGTTTTGGAATCAAAGGAAATCATTCTTTTTGGCGATTTTAATACAGACTTGACTGTGTCTGAAACAAACTGGAATCATACTTACGTTATGTATGGATGGAACAAATAATCCATTGTCCTCTCAGAAACTCTTATTGTTCGCATTTACGTCAACACAAAGCTAACATAGTGAAATGCGTTCTGTACAAACTGGCTGCACATTCTTCTGTATGTCTAACATGAATGAAAAAGGTATCACAATTGCTAGGTCTGGACCTAAGGAAATTCTTTTTATACATATTTCATGCTTTTGGATTAAATCAAAACTGCCTTTTTTAATGATTTGCTTCACTTTGGATAAGATTACATTTGTCAGATTAGGAACCATGATGATGCTCTAAACCTTTGGATAAGTACATCCAATTCATTATGTGATAAACATGCACCTTTTGTAAGACAACATTAAAACAAGTCATTAACTCACCATGGTTAACAAAGGAGATAGACAATGACAGACAAAACGATCATACACTCGAAACAAAAGGATGAAGTGTCTTTTGGTAAACAAGAGAACAAGTTAGCTTCCATGAAGAGAAAAGCAAAGAAAAATATTTTCAAGATTTGGTATGGTCCAAACATTTGAACATTAATTTGGAATGCTATCGACCTCTTGATTAAGGGTAAATGTAAAGTATAAAAATCCAGAAAAAACAAATATCATCAGAAGATTTAAACTTGCATTTTACAAATATCACTAAGAATATAATTGTAAGGGATAAAACAATGACCCATGGTCTGCATGCATTAGATAAATACTGTTGTATCTCTCCATGTTTTGACATACACTATTGTAATTAAATAAGGTGTTCAATAGTTGATTCAATTAAAAACAGCTAGGGACAAGACATATAGATAGAATGATACTAAAAATCGCTTTATTGCTAATGCACTCACCTACTTTTTATTATTTATGTATTGAAACAAGCCACGTTCCCCTAACAATTCAAACAAGCAAAAGTTATACCATTATATTATACAGGCGATCCTGTCCATCCCTCATACTATTGACCTATTTCAGTATTTTATTCCTTTTGTCGAAACCACTCAAAAAAATGATCAATCATACCTGTATTCTCATCAAAAATATTACGATCTCATTCATGAAAAACAATCAGGTTTTCGAGAAAATCACTCTTTTCACACTTCCATTTTACAACTTCATTTATACATCTTGATCTTGCAAATATTAACAAGAATGACCTTACTGGAATTGTGTTTTTGTAGATTTTGCAAGAGCATTTGACGTTATCAGATACTCAATTCTGATTAAAAAAAAAAAGCTTATGTGGTGTATTCAAAGGGTCAGTACTAGGACCCCTGCTTGTTTCTGTTTATACAAATGACTTACCACTATATGTACAGTGTGTTGCGAAATCTTTGCTAACGACACCTCACTACAATCCCATAGTGATAAGTTTACTGAACTGGTAGGCTACTCTGTAGACAAATATCAACAATCTGATTACATCGACAAACATGAATCATGTGTCCCTCGATGCTTATAAAACGAAATGCATGTATCTCACAACATGACGAAAGTGGCACAAAATGAGTACCTCGTTCGCATCATTCTGTGCCCAAGGAAAAAGTATTGAAGAGTTTACATTGCATAAAGTGTTAGGAATTATTGTTGACAATGAATTATCTTGGTCTTACAACATTGCTGGTCTTGAAATTATATTTCAAAAACAATATATCAACTTTGCAATTGTTTTTCAGTTAATTACAGGAAGATATTCTTCATGCGCATATCCTCTTTTCTTATCAATTATGTGTCCACTTTATGGGATCATGCCAGTGAAACTAATCTGAAAAAGAGAAAGTCACTTACATGAAATGGCCATTAATTAATTCAGTTGAAATTTAGAACCCTGGTAGGGTGTGATCTATTCTCCTGGGAACAAATTTTACAGAGCATCTGCAAAAATCTCGCCATCTTTCCTAAGAAAGGTCTGTCGAAAATGCTGAAGAAATGTGTCATCTTTCTGATCTGTATAAAACACAACACTTGTGGACACCGTTCTTGAGACAAATGGGTCAGCCAACTGTAGGCTGCAACGTGATTTTAATCAAAGTCGGAGTTTGCAAAGTTCTCGTGGTCAGTCATCTTACAATCGCGGTTCTTCTTACTAGGGTTACTGACATCCGCACAATACATCGCCCTTTAACTTCACGCAAGGTGAGCATGCTACATGTCCTTATCAGCAGAGAGGTGCTTCATCGTTTCAGCATTCATGCTGACCTCGTCGTGATCTCGTTTTTGGTCGTGGTCGTGGCAATGGTTTCAGTCAAAGGTCTAAGAATGTCAACAGTGATTTTCATTGTTGGCTGTCAGTTCTGCTATGCTGATGAGCGTCTGTGCAGTCTTCAACCTTCAGCTGTTTCTCAAGTTTCTGGGACTCTTCCTAAAAGACAGCAAGCTCATTGACCAGTCTCTCATGTTCTTATGGATGGTCTCTTTACTGAGCCTTGCTCAGTCAATGGTGTCCAGGCTACTTCTTCCGGGACACAGGTTGTACTACTGCTGGAGTACGTCACTCTTTTGTGAGGACCAGTTCACTGGTTAACCCCCCCCCCCCCAAGTGTTGGTCTTTTGGTGGTCAGGTCGAAGTCTTTCCTGTTGCCTTGATAAACGTTTTTCCTTCCTGCTTTTCGGGTCAGGCTAAGGCTTGTGTAATTGATGATTCTGTCACTTACATTATTCTTGGCAACTTGCCTGGTATAAATTCATCTTGTTCAGGATCAGGTGGTTCTTTTGTTCAAGGTGATGATTCATTGACACACGTGTTTGCTGCAGTTGTTCGTGACTTACCGCCGCCCCCACCCCCTCCCCTCCCCACCACTTCTCCCATCTACATGTTTGACAATGGCATTATTTTTCGTCTTTATCCGAAAGATGGTGACGTTGTTAAAGTTGTTGTTCCAACGGATTTGCGGGGTTCTTCACAGCACATAAGATACGGTTTCCGCTGGTAATAGTGATGCCGAACGTACATTTCAACGGGTTCCTGCGTCATTTTTCTGGCATTCCGTGCCTCGCTCGTTGTCATATTTTCGTCAGTCTTGTCACATCTGTCAAACGACAGTCGCTCGGATAATATTCCCTGTGGACCCTTGCACAAAATGCCTCTTGTTTCTATTCCTTTCGAATAAGTCGCTGTAGATTTCGTTGGGCCTTTGAAACCTTAAATTTCAGGCCATGGATACATCCTAGTATCGTGAATACGGCAACTCGTTTGAAACCCTCAAGTTCAGGTCATCGATACATCCTAGTATCGTGAATACGGCAACTCGTTTTCCAGAGGTAATACCGCTCAGATAGATCGATACCGTTGCAGTTGCTGAAGCCTTGCATTCAAGTATTCCTGTGTCGCTATTACTTATCGTCTGAAATCCTCACTGACAGCAGCGGAAAAGTCCTTTTGTAGTCTGGGAGAAATGTTCCCCTGTCAGTCATAAGGTCAGAATGGATGGTAGGTCTAAAGTGTTTCACCTCAACATGCTCAGGTTTTATGTTGGAAGGTGTGATGTTGCTATCAATCAATAGCCAGACACTCACACAGTAGTCATCAGCACGAAATCCTTCTAGTTGACACACTGTCATTTGTGTGGTCTGTGGGTTTTTGAAAAGTTTGTACGGTTTTCGTCTGACAGACAGTTCATTTTGCAAACGATGATAGGCCTTTCACCTCTTTGCAAGCATCCAAGACTAAAAAGAGTCGCTTCCTCATGGGTATTGTCCACCCATAGTTCAAACTTACCTTTAAACCAATTTCAGGCACAACCAACGTTTTTCATGAGTTGCTGTCACGTACCTGAACATCTTTTTTTTTTTTTTTTTTTTACTTTGTTTTGTTTTGTCGTTGTACCCTATGCTGCTTTCTTTTCCTTATCGACTTTAATCCTGCTCTATGTCAGTCGACAAATAAGTTAGTATGCTTCCAATGTGTCCTATGCATCTCTCTCTCTCTCTCTCTCTCTCTCTCTCTCTCTCTCTCTCTCTCTCTCTCTCTCTCTCTCTCTCACACACACACACACACACACACACACACACACACACACACACACACACACACACACACTCACACGCGCACACTCGCGAACGCACACGCTTACATATATGCATACGTACAGACAGACAGATCATCAGATAAAATATTTATATGCATTTGTAAACGCCTAAACTATTGTTAGTCCCTGTAAGTTAGGATATATCTGCCAGCATACACTTCTTTCTCTCAACATGTTTAAATTTTGTTGTTTGAATTAAATTCCATACCAACTTACAGGCGGATTTTCTTCGTAAATCGTAGGAGCAACCCTGATTACCATCAATAGAGCTTTTTCTTGTACTAAGTGTGTGTGTGTGTGTGTGTGTGTGTGTGTGTGTGTGTGTGTGTGTGTGTGTGTGTGTGTGTGTGTGTGTGTGCGCGCGCACACACACACAAGCGCGCGCGCGCGTGTGCACGTGTATATATA
>JADBJO010010436.1:5000-12500 GCA_016801955.1 Conus betulinus | reverse complement strand
TTTTAATTCATCTGCCCTCTAAGTCATTATTAACCTTTTCGCTTTATCACACTCTGTTTCATTATTGCCCTTTTCACAAGCTGTGCTCAAGTTGTGTTTCGTTGTTATAATGACAGATTGTTAAAGCTATAACGCACGAATCAATTTAAAAAGTATAACTTTAGTCATTGACTCTCACGTTCCCGGAAGAGGATGTTAATCTGCGGCTATTTTGTGAGGCTAAAAAAGGGCTTGTTAGTTTGGACAATATTCCATCTACATCACACAACATAGTTTTCTTTCCGTGTTGAAACTGACAGTTATCTATTGGAAGGAAGAAACTCTATGTAAAGCTTGACAGCAGAAGGTCTTCAGAGGAAAAAAAAAATAATAAAAACCTCAGACAAGTGCTTCAGCCCGGAACTCCTTCCAATCTACGGGGGTCGGGCCGCATCCAGGTCATGACTCCCAGACGCCCTTCCACTGCCCACTGTTTTTCCTAGCGCCGCCAGAATTGGCTTTTAAGAACACAAACAAGTGCATGCGTGGTTTGCACGTTGAATATCACCCACATCGTAGTGGTTAGTAGAACTAAAAAAGCAAAAACGCTAGCAAAGATTCTCTCTCTCTCTCTCTCTCTCTCTCTCTCTCTCTCTCTCTCTCTCTCTCTCTCTGAGTGAGTGTGTGTGTGTGTGTGTGTGTGTGTGTGTGCGTGCGTGCGTGCGTGCGTGCGTGCGTGCGTGCGTGCGTGCGTGTGTGCGTGTGGTGTGTGTGTGTGTGTGTGTGTGTGAAGTAGCTGACCTTTGTCGAGAAAAAGGAAAAGTACTGAACAAGAGGATGTGGGACACCAGGTGCAGAGCTGAGGACCTTGAACGACGCTGCAAGCAAAACAACTTGGTTGTCTGTGGTCTTCCTCACAGGCCAAGTGAGACGCAGGCTGAATGTGAAGGCATCGTTGGCAACCTGTTGGTGGGATAAACTGGAGCTAACTGATGATGTTCAATTCGACAGTGTGCATCGTTTCAAATCTCGCTCGCCCATCATCGCCCGCTGCACCTTCTCCAGGGACAAAGAGAGAATCCCCAAATCCAAATGTTTGTTAGAGAAGTGATCAGTTCAGTTCAGTGGTTAATTTGATGTCTGTTCATCGTTAGATGATATTAGACACTAAAAACAAAAAACAAACAAACAAACACCTCCACACTCAACTTATCATCCATGTAAGTATTTTCAAACTCACGTCTGATTTATGGATATTTACATAAGTGAAAAATTAATACCCTACTGGTACAAAAAATTGTCGACCTTTATAAGAATTTTGCAGCCTGTGATTGCGAAATAACCATGGCAATTTCAGCAACATATGGATCTTACAAGACAGTATTGACATTAGCAAAGTTATTCATCTCAATACCTTGCTCCTGATAGAGCGGGGTCAACATCGAGCTTTCAAACAAAAGATGACGCACAGAAATGCTTTCTCTGCAGACACAAGTAACGCCATGCGAATATTTAGTGTTTTGTGTATTCGGGTTTTAACTTATGAATTAATCTAACAATGTACCTTTGACACGACGGTTAAGCAAGCAGCCTTTTTTTTTTTTTTTTTTTTTTTTTGCTAAAACCTTCTTATATAAATACGTGTTCCTAATTTGTCTTAATTCACAAGGGCACAAATGCAAGACATTGCTTAATATTTTTTCAACTTTTTATTTGCTCCTTCTTTTGCAAGACTGTCTGCTATTTTATTTCACTTTATACCACAGTGAGATGGGACCCAATAAAAATCAATTATTATGCCTAGAGTTACAAAACAATACAGTAAACATTTTACTTCAAAAAGTAAATTCTTTCTAATTTTGCAGGTCCAACGCTCTAGTGATTGTAAAGCAGATTTGCAATCAACACACAGTAAAATCTTATAGAAATGAATTGGTGTAACATGTATGTAGATCAAATCCCTCAGTAGGTATAGACTGAAAACCCCTTCCAACGTAAAATGATTTCTTGACATTAAAACGTGGTATGATAAACCCAGAACCACTGTGAGAGGATTCCATTACCGACCCATCTGTAAACACTTTCGAATGATTTGGATAGCTGTTTTCAATATGTTCACGAACTTCAGTTAAAACATTTACATTATCACTTTTCTTTAACAAAGTGTACTTTTAATCAAAAGAAGCATTGGGTGCTACCAAGGGAGCATCGGAGGTACTGCAGGAAATTCTGGTATAACAGTAAAATCAATATCACAATGTGACATAAGATCAGATGTGTAGTTTCTAACTGGTTCAAAACATGAAAGGTTTTTAGACCTCTTAGCAAACTCTTTACTGGAATCTATCAGTGTTTCTTCAGTAACTGAATTTTCGACAGAACCACTTCTGACAATATATTTGGATACATTCAATATTCGCTTCTCATTTAGTGATAATACATCTGTTTGTTTATTACATCTATACGTGTTTGAAAAAAAAAAAAAAAAAAAAGGGACTCTGAGAGCTAATTTCATGGCCTTCCTATCCAAGTTTTGCAATCTCTTTAAAAGAGAATTAGGTGCAGAAAAATACATTTCCTGCTATTGTCAATTTTGATCGGACTAAAGAGATGTATATATGTAAAGAGGTATGACAGTCCTGACCCCATGGTTGACATCATTTTAAGAACAAATATCGACAACGTTTCAGTCATAGACCGTCTTCAGGACGAAACGTTGTCGATATTTGTTCTGCTTTTTTTTTTTTTTTTAATCTTCTCAGAATCCTCAAAGACATTCATTATACTTGAAGATCTCAGGTTACAAATCTGTTTAATCATTGAAGAACGTTTAATCTTTTTCTTCTTTTATCATTCAACTTTTCGATATGTGTGTTCTAGTTCAGCTTAGGGGTTAAGCATACACCCTGGAATCATTTTCTTTTTTTTTTTTTGTTTTATATTCTAGAATCTGACCATCTCCCAGAAATACGAACATTTCTTAATTTGAAAAGTACCGTAGCGTATCATGCTTAGTCATCTGCTTCTCAACATAAGAAAAAAAAATGTGGTTGAAGTACGTTTTTTCTGTGGGAGAATTGTTTTTTTTTTTTATGTGACTGATTAGTTTTACTAAAATGGTCAGTGGTACAACGATCTTTTCGAAAGCCCGCTTGCTGAACATGAATCACACCATTTGTTTTTCACAGTAATATAACAATCGTTTTGATTTTTTTTTCTAAAAGTTTACCAACATAAGATGTTAGAGCTATGGGTCTGTAACTATGTACATATGTCCTTGGTTTATCTTGCTTGAGTACTGAGACCGCTACTGAGCTTTTCCAGATTTTTGGAATAGTGCCATTAATCCAACATTAAAAAAAAAAATAATAATAATGATGCAGTAATACTTTCCATGAAGAAGGTAAGAGTCTGATGAGTTGATAGGACACTCCATCAAAGCCAACAGCTGAATCATGTGAAGGGATAGAATCTGATGCTTCCGATAGTTCTGATAACAGTAACAGTGAGTTAAGGAAATGTTCTTTTTCTTGTGGAGGAGCCAGGCATTTTCTCACGAGGAACCATTGGAACCAGTCCATGCTTCCTACTCTTCTGACACATATCACAAGTCTGAACATATTGACAGAAATCCACATGATACTTAGGCTAAGAGAAATGGAATAAAATGCAATGTTTTGTGCTTGCAAAACCACCATGTCCACTATCAAATGAATCATGAGCAGTTGTTTCTGTACAGTCAAATTTATCAAATGATTAGCAGTAAAGAACACCAAGATAAAAACAACAACAAAAAAAACGTGGGTTTTTATTTATGCACCAACGTGTTTTTTTTTTTTTTTTTTTTTTTTTTTTTTTTTGTTGGCGATTCACAATCAGGAGTATCTTTAGCCTGGCGATAAATAGATGACTAGTATCATATGATGTTTGCATGGTTACAATGTCCTGATGGGACACATAAAAATGTCAAAGATTGATGGCAAAGCATCAATCTCTTGGGGGATCTGTTTACCCTTCCAATCACCTGAATTTGTTTCTGACACGAGTGGAGGGGTTTTCAAAGGGGTCGTAGTAGAACCCCTAAGTTTCTTTTGTTGCCTGGTCATGACTAATGCAATCTGATTGGTCAAAACCTGGTCAGGGTGGGCAGGTATATACAAAAGCTGAAAGTCTATCCAAGAAATATTTCAGGATTTGTACTTCGAACTGCTGCAGTGCCAGTAAAAGGATCTCAACATTGAAAAACTAACATGTGACTTTGATGTTCTGTGTCTATGAGAAACTAGAAGTGCTGTCCACAGACCTCTACAATGCCCTCATCATATTTCGAAGCATGATGGACGAGGACTAGCTATGATAATAAAAACAACTTGAAAAACAAAAACTATCCAGGATAGACTTGGAAACATTGTGTAGCAGCATACGCGAACTAGTAGGTGTGATGCTAGAAAGGCCGGATGGTAATCAGAGAAAAGCCTTGTACTCGTCAATGCATACATACATCCAGGTACCCACACATCAAAAACGGAGTGGACCTTTCTAGGGGAAACAGAACATGAATGGAGACTCCGTTATACCACATGGAGATCTAATGCACGCTCAAAATATGGGATCAACATGGTACCAATCTGCAAGGAATTGCACAGGAAGTGATGTTGGATGAAATATTTCTTAGTGCAATGAGATCATCATCCCCAATGCATACAGGGAGGCAGGGTGACACTGACAGTGTCATTGACTTTGCACATATTGGATCAAAATTCAAAGCAGGCATGAGTGCGGAAACACTTTTGCATCATGGAAGTCACCATTTTCCTGTTGTGTTCAATTTACAGAAACTATCAAAAGTTACAGAAATGTC
Source organism: Conus betulinus (assembly GCA_016801955.1). Taxonomy (NCBI): domain Eukaryota; kingdom Metazoa; phylum Mollusca; class Gastropoda; order Neogastropoda; family Conidae; genus Conus; species Conus betulinus. Next base: position 7,660 of record JADBJO010010436.1, on the reverse strand, counting down.
ACAAAAGGACCCATTTCAATACAACAACAATGAAAGAGATATCATAGGAACGTTAAGGAGTAGAAGATTCAAAAGAAACAATGCTACAACCAAACAAATCGTTCAACCCCTTTTGTGGAATATAGACATGGAAATAGACTGGAAAGAGAAAAATGCAAGGCTGTAAGAATTCGGGAGAGAAAAGAATAAAGCCTTGCCCTGATCTAGCTATTAAAGCAGACATGAATCAGAAAACTGAACAATTTGAAAGAGTAGCAGAAGAAGCAAAAGAAACCAAGCGGCAACAATTTTCTCTGTCACTTAATCATGACACAACACTGACTCAGTTCTGACACTTTTATAGTCGCATGGAAGGAAAATACAACACAAGCGCAACCCAAGATATCTTAGACGTTGATGGGATCACAAAGCTCAAGACAAATTTGGGGAGTGTCGGCTCTACTTAAACGTTTCATAGAACAGACTGATCAAAGAGATTTGGAGGAAAGAAGAAATATTTGACCAAGTTAAATTAACACCTAGCTCAGACTGGCAATGATGATGAAATCACAGCACCTGAAGTTGATGACGCAATAGCTAGATGCACTAAGGATGGTGCCCCAGGTCCAGACAAAGTACGGTATGCAGATATCAAACAGCTATCAGAAGAGGGGAGAGCCCAACTCTTCAGTCTCCACCAGGGGAGTTTTGATAAAGGCTATGACTCAGAAGATTGGACACCAGCTACCTGAAAGTTTTACCAAAACCAGAAAAAGACCATATCAGCTAAATGGGTGTCACATACTCAGTATGCAAAATATAACAGGGAAGCTCATGGAACGAATCATAGCAAGAAAACGCGCAAGAGATCTTGAAAGTTGAAAGATCCTCCCATCAGATCAAAGAGGCTACAGAACAGGTAAAAGTACATAGGGAAAATGCGGCCGCTTTTGCCTATGAAGCATAAAAAGGATTTTTAATTAAATAAAGAAAGAAAAACACTAGCTGCTGCAACAGATCTGGAAGATGCATACAACAAACTCCAGTTGTCGTTTCTCACGGAATTACTACACGACTATAGAGTCAGCAAGGCACATACACGATGGATAGCAGTGACACTTTGGGAGCGAACCGTCATCCTACGATTTGGAGATTGGACATCTGAGCCTTATAAACTTTCTATGGGATTACCTCAAAGTTTCTCCTCTTTCCTTGTTTTGACAGGGATGATTTTGCGGACAAGAGTTTTGATGTTGGGATGGTCAGCAGCGATGTTCTTGATTATTTTTGTGAACTTTTGAGACGTGGTTTTGGGATCTGATGATTTATTCCACAATGAACCAGACCTGCATCTATATCTACTGGCTTTCCCTCCTGTTTTTGGATTATGGCTGTGGTAAATTGAAAAGTTTTCTGAATATCTTCAGTGCTACAACATTTGCCCGACCGAACGCACAAGTCGTAGGACCAACCCAGTCTCTTTGGTTGATACCACTGAAGAGAGAAATATCCCCCCCCCCCCCCCCCCCCCCCCCAATCAAATGACTTGTGGAAGCTGTTCCCTATTGTGACGCTTTCGAACATTCTTTTCTGCTTTCACGTCACGCGTGGACTTACTATAATTGACGTCAGGCTTCATCTCTACCGTTTGCTTTTTTTTGTGTGTGTGTGCAGGGGTCAGTGGAGCAGTTCTCGCAGCATCCACGAATTTTTTTTTTTTTTTTTTTTTTTTTTTCGGCTTCGTATGGAAACAAGGGAGTTCAACAGAGGGGCATGTTTCAGTCTTTTTTGTTCTTTTTGTAGACTTTAAGACTTGGCGTTAAGTTTTTAATCGCACCGTCTGGACTTTCACTGTCTTTTCTGACTGTAAATGCGCTCAAAAAGCGATTGAATCATTGACGAAACAGACTCACTAACCTCCGTCTGGTGCTGATATCATTTGTTTCTGTCTTCAGTTTATCTGCAGGTGAAGATTCTACCTCTATCATGAAGCTCTGGGCCTGGTCTTGGCGTCCCAACGGTCCCAGCACATCTTTGCTTGGTTTCAAAAACTCAAATAGTTTAACTGCAAAGGCCACCGACCTATCTGCAATGAGGTCAAAAGCAAAAGTAGAACACACACGCGCTCGGCGCATAATTATACTGAAAATTATGAAAGGAAATATATTTATAACAAAAATTGACAGTCTTCCTGAAACTCCTCTGGCATGTGTGTGTGTGTGTGTGTGTGTGTTCTTTTTCTTTTTTTTTTTCTTTTTTTTTTTTTTTTTTTTTTTGTAAAGGCGGTTTTTTTGGGGGGGGGTTTGTTGTTTTTTTTGTTTTTTTTTTAAGTTTTCTCACCTTTTTTTTTTTTTTTTTTTTTTTTCAAAGATTACGTCAAACGTTTACCACACTCGCCATGTAGTTCTGTATGCTGAGTTGCAGTGCTTATAATGGACATTCACTTGTTTGCTTAAATGGTTGTGCGTTCGATACAATAATGTCGGGGTTTCTTGGTGACCTGATGTATGGTGCGCTGATACAATCATTCTGTGATATCATTTAAGCGATAATGTAAGACACAAATAAATATCAAAGTCCTAAAACAATGTAAGGCGTCTGAGTATTTTAAGTGTGTGTGTGCATGTGCGCGCGCGCGCGCGCGCGTGTGTGTGTGTGTGTGTGTGTGTGTGTGGGTGTGT
>JADBJO010010435.1:35000-72909 GCA_016801955.1 Conus betulinus | reverse complement strand
TCATGTGGGGCGTGGGGGAGGAATTCGCCTTTCGCGCCGGCCGTCGCTACGTCCATGTCTGGCACGCACATGTGTGTGATGGAGAGTGGGTCAGAGCACGCAGTTACACCCAGTGTGTGTACAATAGTACGCAGCCTGTCGAACTCCTCATCGACCCACTGTAGGCATGCTTTCCCTTGTATAAGAATGGTACCCGTTTGTATAATATACATGTATCTTAAGAATCTTGACTTCCTCTGATCTCATCTCTATAGTAGATTGGCTGAGGTCAGAGGGAAATTGGGGAGATGGTAGTAAAGTCATCAGAGCAGTCATCATATTCTTTGTGTTGTGCACGGTAGTTTTTCCATGTGCATTTCACTCCTTTAGGTATGAAATTCCCCATATACCTGTGATGGAGTGTGAATCTCCAGTGGGGCATACACTGTTTAACACATGTAACTGTTTTCTGTATGGGATCAAGCGTATTTATGTTATCTGTTCGAGGTTACCCCCGCACATAAATATAACGGTGTCTTTGGCCATGGATCGAGTAGTGGGCCCCATGGCTGGCGTGATGGGTGGTGTAACCTACAGCCGACACATCTAACTAGGCCCTACAGCTCCTGCATGCCGCCGGCCGGCACGCACCACGCCATGGCCGGCCTACGGCTGTCGGTTGGATTTTTTTTTTTTTCTAATTACACCACAAAAAACCTGGACTGACGAAGACACACGTGATACCGCGCGCGCGGCACACAAGAGACAGAGAGAGAGAGAGAGAGAGTACAGTCTTGTCTGATTTCTCAGATAAGAAGCAGGTCTTCGCTGAGCTGGAATACCACCAGAACAGCCATACCTACCGCAGAAACGTGGCCATCACACCTCGCTAATGGTAAAACACTGTCAGAGAGAGAGAGAGAGAGAGAGAGAGAGAGAGAGAGAGAGAGAGAGAGAGACGAAAAAGAATGAATGAGTGGGAGAGACAGCGAGAAAGAGAGACAGAGAAAGAGAGATCTAGACACAGACAGAGACAGAGACAGAGAGAGGGACAAAGAGACAGGCAGACAGACACACTCACACACACACACGCACACACAGCACACACACACCACACACACACACACACACACACCACACACACACACATACAAATACACACACACACACACACACACACACACACACACACACACACACATACGTACATACGCACGTATGCACGCACGTACGCACGCACGCACACACACACACACACACACACACACACACACACACACACACACACACACACACCTGGCCCAAGCTGAACAACCAATTTCATTCCAAGACAGCACGGTGACCTAGTCACACTCTTCACACCCCGGCAGGAGGAACCCGGTGTCAGCACGACCACGTTGTCCCCACAATGAATTTCACCTGGCACAGGCTCCGGCTTTATTCCTGATGCAATGTCTCTCCGCCTCTCTTAACCGATGGGCTGCCAGGGACATTTTTCACGGAATGGATTTGGCCTGCTTCCCCTCTGCACATAAATTGCTGATGAGACGTGCCACCTCTGCTCTTCTGTGAGGGCAGGGAGGGGATTGGGGGGTTGGGGGCGAGGGGGGGGGGGGGGAGAGGGAAGATGGAAGTGAACACAATACCGATAGAACATTATGATCAGGGCACACATGTCTCAATCTCTATGTTTGTACTGGTATGGGATGAGACGCGATGTAAAAGTCATGATTTCTGTTGCTCACACTTTAATGTCAGTCTAACGAGGTGCAGTACCCTTGTTTTGGTTCCATTCAAAAAAAGCATCGAGACAAAATACGCTGTGTTGAGCATTTTCTCCATTTTCAGTGAAACAGTGGGAGGAGAGAGGGGACAGAAGGATTTTATGGTGACAGGGGTGGCTTGCAGGGGGACTGAGTGGAAAATGAGCAGAGGAAGATTCCTATACTGTGGATTATAGTCTCCTCCTGGTCCTTCCAAAGTGACCCAGATAGAGAACATCTTTGTTGTGTTTGTTGCGTTTGTGTTTAAATATCAGCGTGGTCTGATTGTGATTAACCTATAACAATAGAAACAGGATACGATGGAATAGATTACATAAAAAGAGTCTTTTCTGTATCAGTGGTTTCAGCAGGCGAATTTCAAATATGACTGAGTATTCAGATTCAGATTCAGATTCAGAAACTTTATTATCTCTCGTTACAAGAGAAATTACATTTGTGACCGCTGCCCTAAAGTTAAGACATACATATTTATAGTTACGTTTGTATGTTTAACGAAGAGCAAAGACGATATAGTGCTCTCTGCTTAATAATCATTATATGGGCATATCTGAGAAACGACAGACAAGAATGTGAGTTTAATTTGTTTTTCTTTGCCGAAGAGATATTAAATAAATGACGAACAGGTAAAAAGCCTACAATTGGGTTCCCAGTGATTTCCTCTCTCGGTGACTCCCTCATGAACTGTGAATTCTGTGGCTTGTCCATCTCTGCGGCATGCTTTTCATTTCCTGGCACACGATCTCTCCAGTCCACTTTGGCTTTCTATTTTACATTCTGTCAAAAAGCGAACCTTCCTTCGTCCAAACGTTTCTGTCTTGTTATGTTCACAGCCTAAAAATAGCTAGGGGATGCAGCCGAAGATGGACAGCAGTTGATGCATTACAACTTCTATTTTCTTCCCGAAATGAAAGGCTATCTGATACGATCATCCAGCTGACCTGACCAGAAGTGCCTGCATCATCAGAACTTTCCAGAAGTCAGGCTTACTTCCTGACAGCTGTTAGTTGGAGCAGTCCGGACAAATGACACTGTAAGGGTGAATCTCATCTTTCAGCTTGTCACGTGTCAGAAATCGTCGGTTCACTCTTACTGAGTCTCTCTCTCTCTCTCTCTCTCTCTCTCTCTCCGCTCTCTCTCTCTCTCTCTCTCTCTCTCTCTCTCTCTCTCTCTTTTGTGTGTTTGTGTGTGTGTGTGTGTGTGTGTGTGTGTGTGTGTGTGTGTGTGTGTGTGTGTGTGTGTGTGTGTGTGTGTGTGTGTGTGTGTGTGCGTGTGTGGGTGCGTGCGTGTGTGTGTGTGTGTGTGTGTGTGTGTGTGTGTGTGTGTGTGTGTGTGTGTGTGTGAGAGAGAGAGAGAGAGAGAGAGAGAGAGAGAGAGAGAGAGAGAGAGAGAGATTTTATCAAATAGTACTATGATGAAATGAAAAGTTCACAATTATAAATTTTACTGCCATCACCCATCTAGTATTGCTCGTACGTCAAGATCGTATAATATCCTATGTGCTTTCTTTAACAGCTTTTGAAGCTTCCCACGGGCATTATTGTGAATTGACAAGAAATGCATTTGCTAGCAGACTCAGATGTGTTGGTTATGTATTTTGCGTCACCATTGATTAAAATCACTGGGTGTGCACAGTCACACCACACACATTCCCTAGGGCAATCATATGAACATTTGAGAGAGAGAGAGAGAGAGAGAGAGAGAGAGAGAGAGAGAGAGAGAGAGAGAGAGAGAGAGAGAGAGAGAGAGAGAGAATAATCCCTCCTGTAAAATTTGATATATTGATTTAAATGCCGTGCTTATTAATTCTGTCTTTCAAAGTAGTCAGCAACACGTGTAAACACACATCTCAAAATCAATTTAAAACACTTAAAACACAAAGTTGAACTCAATGCTTCTTTTCTTGACCATGTAATGTTTGCGTGCTCGAACCATAGGACCACTGATGTGCACTCCTGTCACCTCGACCTAAATTGCTGGGGCTTGTCGTCTTTGTTGTTTTGCTCTCAGGGTGTTGGCTGGCCCTGAGGGGTGAGGAGGGATGGAGGATATGGGTTGACATGCTCTTTCAATCTTCTAGCGAACTGGGCGTAGTGAGGATGAAGCCTGATGCCACAATGCTTTGGCATCAGCATGATTGATTGCCTTACTTTTTGAATATGCGGAATCTCATTTTCTCACTCTTCCAATTAACTGTCTTCTGTCAGTTTGTGGGATTGTTTTTTTTCCCTGTCCAGGGTCTGTGTCCATTAATGTATTCTGTCTGTCTGTCTGTCTGTCTGTCTGTCTGTCTGTCTGTCTGTCTGTCTGTCTGTCTCTCTCTCTCTCTCTTCCCTCCGCTATCTCTCTCTCTCTCTCTCTCTCTCTCTCTCTCTTCCCCCCCCCCCTCCCAAGTGTCTTTACTTACTGAAGACTCTCTGTCTCTCTTCCCCTCTCTCGTTCCCTTTCCAGTACTGTTTCTTTTTCTGTTGATCAGAAGTGGTGTTTTTCCAACAGTCTTTTACTCAGCATCTTCGTTTTTGATCTTATGCCTAAACACACCAAAGATCTTTTCCTTTCTGGAAACCTGCCAGAATGAAAAGGATACCCCAACCCCTTTTTGTGCTGTTGTGTCTTTCTATTGGCTTTTAACAGATGTTTTGAACTGGATTTCTTATATCTCTGAATACGTCACGGGTATGACAAAAAATTCGTGTCAGTGTGTTACGCCTCCATAAGTGATTCCAGCTGTTTCACCCACAGACTCAAAGGCCTGTAAGAAGTCTTTCTAATCAACTATCAACAAAGTTTTGTAACAGAATGAGTGTGCCTTTCTTCCACATCTACGTAAACTCCTGGATAGAGTCCATATCTGCACTGCTCTGAGGAGAAGACACAACCGAATCTGTTATTATTCTGTCCAGCTCGCCTCAAATGAATTTTGCAAACATTCTGATAGAATGCTGTATACGAATTTATACTGAAGCCTTTTTTTTCATGAACCTTGTTTCTTTAGTCAGTTTTCCTGTTGAGTTTTGGAGAATCATGTTTACTGAATTGTGACTTATCTCGTTCACTGCTCTTCCTTCGCCCATCTGTCTAATGAAATGTTATCATTTAAACTCTAATGAATCAATCTTCTTAAGATTCACTCAGCAGATTAAAAACGAAAATTAATCTCAGTTTTAATCACACCAAGTCAGACTAGCCCACCGTTAAAGCAGACAGCTATTTCATGGTCATGGTCATAGAAAAGCTCTGTCTTTGAATTTGCTGTAAGACTTTACATTGATTTTGTGATTCAGTTGCACATGTGGTAACTATTTTGAAGGTCTTGAGACTTTGATTAAAAAATAAAAATGAGTCTAGAGCAGCAGGAATCATGACCTACAGGCTGCATCCCATCCCATATCAAGTGAAGACTGAAAATGAGTCGTGAGTGGCTTGATCATAACGCTCCTTTCTGCATAGTGCTTTGACGAGTTTCCATCTCCCCCCCCACCCACCCCCCCACGCCCACACACCCTCAATTGCCCCTTTCTCTCTCCCCCCCCCCCCCCCCACCTGCCACAGAAGAGCGGAGGTGACACATCTCATCAGCAGTTTATGTGGAGCGGAAGCAGGGCAAATCCATTAAAGAATTCACTGGCAGCCCATCGCATCGCTCAGAAGCAGTGGAGAGACATTGAATCAGTAATAAAGCCGGGGCCTCTGTCAGGTGAAATTCATTGTGGGGACAACGTAGTCGTGTTGACACTGGGTTTCAACTGCTTGGGTGAAGAGTGTCACCAGGTCACTGTGCTGTCTAGGAATGAAATCAGGCGTCTGCTTCTGGTCCTCTCTTTCTGTTTCTCTCTGTCTCTCTCAGTCTGTCTCTAGCTGTCTGCCCCCCCCTCTCTCCTCTCTCTCTCACTCTCTTTCTCTCTCTTTCTCACTCCCTCCTACCTGTGTCTCTGTCTGTGTTTCTCTGTCACTAGTTTTCTGTTCGTCTGTGTCTGTTTCTCTCTCTGTGTTTTTGTCTCTCTATCTGTCTGTCCGTCCATCTGTCTGTCTGTCTGTCTGTGTGTCTGTCTGTCTGCTGCTCTCGCCTTGGGAATAAAGACTATTAATCAATCAATTAATTAATCTCTCTCTCATCTCTGTATCTCTTTCTTTATCTCTTGTCTCTATTTGTGGGTCTGTCTGGCTGTCTGTCAATCTTACTTTTACATGCATTATTTCTCTTTATTCACATATCTTATGCGTCTGTCTTCCTGGTTGTTATCAGTCTGTTTCTCTGTCCCTCTTACTCTCCATTCTTCCTCTCTCCATATGACCTCGTAGCCCACAAATCTTCACTTTCTTCTGGACTCGTGTGGGATGATGCTGAATATGTTGACTTGTGACTTGTATGTTAACGGGCGCTTCCGGTGCTCACGCGCATCTTCGATACCGTTACCTACATAGAACGGTCAGTGTCTCAGACGTGATGGAAGATGAGAGTCAGATTCACAGTGGCAGCTATCATAAAGACGCCGGACTGGTCTGGCAAGTGGCCACTGTGAGGTAAGATAGACTGGATGGGAGGAAATGGAGAAGGCTTTTGTTCACATTATCTGAGATGTAATGCCAAAGGCGGGCGGGGGTGGGGGGGGGGGGGGGGGGGGGGGCGGGGTGGGGGGTTATCCTTTCTGTGTGTGATGGTGCCAGGCAAAATGCGAGGATGGACATGTGATATGAAGATATGTAGGTGTGAAAAGTATGAAGATCTTGAAGAGAGAGAGAGAGAGAGAGAGAGAGAGAGAGAGAGAGAGAGAGAGAGAGGCGAGAGAGAAGGAAGGAGGAGGGAGGGACGGAAGGAAGGATAGCGGTATAAGAATGGAGGAGGGGAGGGAATGGAAAGAGAGAAAGAAGGGTAAGGATGGATGGAGAGAGAGAGAGAGAGAGAGAGAGAGAGAGAGAGAGAGAGAGAGAGAGAGAGAGAGAGAGAGAATAGCATAGACTGACCCAGAAAACAGAGACCACTGGGAGATAGAAATGATTAAGAGGATGACCCACATCCGAATGTGAAGTTGAAGAAGAATTGTCTACATCTAAACTTTACATCCCTTATCTTCCATGCACCCTCCTCTTTGTGCGTGCACTTGGGGCGCTTGCGTGCGAAATGGATGCGGAATAGAGCTTCTCATGGTTGAACGCAATCCCCATGTGACATTGATTTGGACGACAAAAAAAAAATGCCACCTTCAAATGTCCTGGTGCCACACTTTAAAACTTAAGCCATAACAAAGGATACATTGTATCATTATCTGTTGTCAGTTGAAGATAAATCCCATGCAGCTTACAGATGAGTGGAATGGAATGTGTGTTCTTTAGCACACTTCTAAATGCATGAGTCGAATTGTGTTGTTGTTGTTCCAATACACACATTTGCTTTGTCCCCTTCGAATAACTTGATGTCCTGCACTCATGTGTGATCAGCCTACACAGTTCAATTCATAACCAGTTCGCTTCCACTGTCTTGGTCTGTGTAGGTAAAGAGTCTCTTTGTTGTTTGCGTTTCTGTCCATGTTTTATTTTCATAAATGGTGTGGCATTTGTTTGCTATTAACAGTTGTGTGTAGTTTAAAGGCATGTACCCGACTGCAACCGTAATGAAAAATGTGAATGGAGAGAGAGAGAGAGAGAGAGAGAGAGAGAGAGAGAGAGAGAGAGAGAGAGAGAGAGAGAGAGAGAGAGAGAGAGGGAGAGAGAGAGAGAGAGAGAGAGAGAGAGGGAGGAGAGAGAGAGAAGCTAACCACTGCCAGAGGACGGAAGGCGTCCTTCTTTCCCTTAAACCGTGGGATTATTAACTACTTTTTTATTTCAGGTGAATTTTTTCGTCCCACTTTCCTTTATATTCTGTTGATGATCTGGACGAGGAGCAAAATCCTGAAGAGGGCTCTCTGTGAAACAAAAACAAACAAAAACAAACACTTTTAATACATAAATCGGAATGAAATGCAGAGCACATTAGAAGAGAACGCCAGTGGAGAGGGATGGAAAGAACAGATAAAGGGTTGGCAAGAAGGAATGAAAGGGAATGGAAAGAAAAGGGAAAGAGAAGGAAAACGGATGGAAACGATGGAAAGAGGTGATGAAAAAGAACCCGTGAAAACGAAATGATACTGGTAGGGAAGGAAGGTAAATGGTAAAAAAAAAAAAAGCAAGGCGTAGGTAAGGAAAAGAGAATGGAAACGAAGCTAAATCGTGAACAGATAAGGGAAAGAATGAACGAAGATAGACAAAGAAAAGAAGCGGAGTGAAAGGTAATAGAAAAGGGCGGGAAACTGTGGGGAACGAGAAGGAAAATGGAAAGAAAAACGAAGTTAAAAAAAGAAAAGAAAAGCCAGACACAGCGGACGCAAAACGATGGAAAAGAACGTGAAAGGAAATGGAAAGGGGTGCTAAAATAAGAGAAAGACATTTAACACAAAAAAAAGAAAAAGAAAAAAGGCAAAAATAAGAAAAAAAAATGAAAAGCATAAAAAAACAGGGAAAAGGAATAATTCTTAAAAAAAAGGAATGAAAATGAAATGAGGGGAAAGAAAGGGGAAGAAAAAAGCAAGGAAGGGGAAAGAATAAGCCATGGCCACGAAAGGAAATCTGCAGAAAGTAGAAGACACCCATCTGTGTTCGCACTGTACAAGGTGTAAATTATGTCCTGTTTTTCCCCCTTCGGGGGTCCCTATAACTGAGGCAACTCTTTTCCCGAATAGCTGACTGGCGTCCGTTTTCTCAATGTCTGATATCCCCCCTCCATTCACAAGCATGAAATGTGCAGATCGTTGTTGTAAATGAAGCTGTGCCTGCGTGCCGTGAACCTCGGCTGTATGTATATCCATTAAATATCATCCTAATCTCTAATCCCCGGTATAAGGCAAAATGAAAAGCTCTCTACCCGTATAAGTGAGAGAGATTTGATTGCATGAGAAGATTGCCGGAAAGTCTTCAATCTCTCTCTCTATTTCTGTTTCTTGTTTATCTTTATAGAAGTCTTACATCTTCTTCACACATGTAGATGGCTAAGCTTGTACCTTTGAAATTGTGCCAGATATATTGTGTGACCTCTATTTTCCTCTCGCCTCTCCTCTTACTCTCTTCTCACGTAAACACACCCACACAGTCACCACCACACACACACCCACACAAACACACCACACACAACACACCACACCCAACTACCACACACAACAACACACACACACACGCACACCCCACACACACACCCACAAACACACACAACGCAACACAACGCCAGCCGCACACGCACACCACACACACACACACAACACTCACACTTATTTCACAGTGTGTTTAATGTGAGTGTGCATGTCATGTGTGTGTATGTGTGTGTGTGCCTGCGCTTGGTGTGGTGTGGTGTGTGTGTGTGTGTGTTGTGTGTGTGTTGTGTGTGTGCCCACGCACACTTGTGTGTGTGTTAATGATGAGTGTGTGTGTATGTGTGGTGTGTGTGTGTGTGTGTGTGCTGGTGTGTGTGTGTGTGTGTGTTGTGTGTGTGTGTGTGTTGTGTTTGTGTGTGTGTGTGTGTGTGTGTGTGCCCACGCTGTGTGTGTGGTGTGTTGTGTGTGTGTATTGTGTGTGTGTGTGTGTGTGTGTGTTTTGTGTTTGCATATGGTGGGGTGTGTGTGTGTGTGTGTTTATGTGGTGGTGTGTGTGGTGGGTGTGTTCTCACGGCCTGGTTTTCTTTTTTCTTTTTTTCTAAAAGAGAGAGAGAGAGAGAGAGAGAGAAGAGAGAGAGGAGAGAGAGAGAGAGAGAGAGAGATGGAGAACGGCGCGATCTTGACATGATCTCTAGTTAATGCTAAGATGTTAAGGATCATGACTTGTGCACAGAGTTCAGCTGCAGCACTGGCAGTGTGAAAGCAACGCACCGTGCTACCTCGTTCCAGTTTGTCCTCCAGTCATTTCACCTGAACCTAAACTCCAGCTTAATCACCGTTATGCATATATCCCCAGAACTCATCCTAACTGAAAGGTCTTGCCAATCGAATTTTGTAACAGAATGGATTTGCTTCTGCTTCTACCTCCCCACACATAAATTGCTGCGGTCCTGTCACCACCTTTGCTGCTCTCCGCTCTTTTTTTGCTGTGATGGTGACATGGGAAGAAAGAGAACCGCGCGGAATTGGCTTTAAATATAAATATGAAAACGCATGAATCCTACTAAAACCCGACGAATTCATTTTATACACAGTTTAACGATACAGCCATTATTCCGCATGCTCTAAAATGATAACTGTGTAAAACAAATGCGCGTCAAATTAAATCCATAAATCTTTCTAATTTTAATTTGTTATAAATTCATATTCTCTTTAATTTACAACGTTTCCCCCCTTTTATATATCACTCACTCTTTCGCCCCATTTATTCTGGTCATCGCGCTTTTTTTTTTTTTTTTTTTTTTTTTTTTTTTTTTTTTTTTTTTTTTGCAAAAAAATTCGTTGATTCTGTGCAAAAGCACCCCCTCTTGACCAAAGATTTATCGCGTGCGCTCGGTAACCCCCTGTACGACTTCTGTAGTCAAAGGGCCATGTTGTATCTCCACACTGAAGAAAACGAGGACAGCTATAGTGACACTATTAGTCACCTCACTTTAAGCCTTCGTGGCCAGATGGTCGGATGAGGGATGACTTTGAATAACTTAAAAAGATATCCGTCAGTTTACGTGAAGAAAATTCGGAAGGGCAGGTAAGACTGCAGTGCAGCAAAAAGGGACAGGCAGGGACTAAGCCCGCGTGCAGAGAGAGAGGAGAGAGAGAGAGAGAGAGAGAGAGAGAACTAGAGAGAGATTAGAGAGAGAGAGAGAGAGAGAGGAGGTAGAGAGACAGGACAGACAGACAGGACCAGACAGACAGATAGAAGACAGGCATTGGCCTTCTTTCACGACCACTAAAGAAAGAGATCAATGGTCTGGCCCCCCCCCCCCCCCCCCCCCCCCCTCCTCTGGTTGATTCAGCTTAGCTGTCGTAACATAAGCGCGGTGACTTTTGTCATTACGACCGCCCGAGTGACTCTTCCTTTATAAGGTCTCTTCTTTGGACCAATTCCTGAGTCTGAGGTCTGTCTGACTGCCGACACTGATGGTGGATGGACAGTCTCCTCTGCCAGCTGCCCATAACCATACATCTTATCTATTACATGATTTTATTACTGTGCGATTTTAATACTAGTGTTTTTTTTTTTTTTTTTTTTATAATCCACATGATTTAATAGGGAATACACAGAGCTGGTCTTGTCTACGTCGCTTAAACGTATACTATTTCGAACGTTGGTGATTACTATGGTTTAGCTGGGGGGAAGTTGAAAACTGATGTTGGACTTACTTATGGGCAAATGCGCTGAGTTGAAAAGAATGTTGGGACTTTGACCATCGACGAACATGCTCAGTGCTCACGACAAGAGATAAAGAGAGACACAACGGAACAGACAGGACAGAAGACAGGGAGGATGGGCAAGAGCAAGAAAGGAGGGAAGAAAGAAAAGAAGAGGAAAGAAAAAGAAGAAAAGGAAAAAAGAAAGAAAAGAGAAAGAGAAGGAAAAAGAAAAAATAACAGTCAGATGTCAAATAATCTTGTTCAGAGAGAGAGAGAGCAAGAGAGAGAAGAGAGAGAGAGAGAGAAGAGAGAAATAATCATTTCCGAGAGAGAAATAAATATTCATCTTCAATTATAAAAATAAATACTATGCTCTTAATTAAACACTGTGCTAGAGTCAAAGAATAGTGAATCTGAAGAGACTTTTGTAAAATAGGTCAATTGACACGTGCAAAGACTTTTAAAACATATTAACGAAATCAAAATTAGTGGGGTTTTTTTTAATTTTTGTAATTTAAACTTAGCTGTGATGGTTTGTTTGCTTTGCACACACGAACCACCGACTTGCACTCTGCAAACCATCTTGAACCAACGACTCAAGAAAGAAGTGCTGAGGCTTTTCCTCTGTTCTGTTGCTCCTGGCTCTCAGACAACTGCCTGGCCCCCGAGAGGGGGTGGAGGAGGACGGAGTTGGCTGACCTAAAACAGTGCTCTTTGATCTTTGCTCTGCGTCTCAAAGGGTTTTTATTCGGGTGGCTGATCCCCGATGGCCTTAGGAGGAAGGAGGATATGGCTCTGACATGCTCTTTCAAGATCTTCCTGGCAAACTCCGGCGTAGGGAAGATGAAATCTAAGCCCACTTACCTGCTTTGGCATCTGCATGATCTATTGCCTTATATTTTTTTTTTTCATATGCAAACTCTCATTTTCTCACTCTTCCAATTAACTGTTCAGTCTGAGTTTTATAGAAAATATTTCCCCCTCAGCACTCTGTGTTCATTAAAAGTCTCTCCTCTCTCTCTCGCTCTCTCTCTCTCTCTCTCTCTCTCTCCTCTCTCTCTCTCTCTCTCTCTCTCTCTCCTCTCTCAAAGTGTCTGCATTTAACGAAACATGTTGCATATTACAAGAGATATTGCTATGTACATTTATTATGCTTTGAAAAAAGAGAACAACTCATATCTCATACAGCATGAATAATCAGATTACCCTCAAAAGAAGCATTATTAGTACATCGAAAAATATATATTTTTGTTATCATTTCTCCTTCCTTTTTTCTGTTATGTGTGCACTGCGCCTCACATTGTTATAGGCCGGAGGCCTGAAACATTAAAATTATGTTAATATTGTTCAAAGTGTCTACATTTACTTAAGACTCTCTCTCTACTGCTATCTCTCTCTCTTCTCGTCTATTTATCTCTCTCCAGTATCTTCACTTTTCTTTTCAATGATCAGAAGTGGTTGTTTTCCAACAGATTTACTCCGCATCCCGCATCTTTTTTGGATCCATGCACAAATCATCCAAATGATGTTTTTTTCTCTTCCTGTCTGCCAGGATAAAAAGGATACGTTTTTGTTCCACTTTTCCTCTTTTTTTGTCTTTACTTCTCTGTCTTTTGGGCTTTTTAACAGACATTTGAACTGGATTTCTTACATGTCTGAATGCGTCACTGGTATGGACAAAAATTACGTCTCAGCAAGTGCGTTACGGCCTACCTCCATAAAATGACGTCTCAGCTTAAGTGTGAAAGTCTTGTCTTCTACATAGCCTCTACATACAAAATTGGTATGACAAATGGTTCTCAATTGCACGGACTTCAATTTCTAAAACTAGAAGTCTTCTAACCGACTTTCAGCCAAGTTTATAACAGAATGGGTGTGCCCTCTTTCTATGCCTGCATAAACTCTTGGACAGTGCGGTATCTGCTCTGCTCTGAGAGGAACTGAGGAAGAAGAGACAGGAGAAGACAAAATGGAATCCCGGAATTATCAGCCCAGCTAGCCACAAGTCAATTTTTTCAAAGCCAGTCTGATGGAATCTTTCTTTTTTTCTTTTTTTCTGCGTACACAGGCGCTAGCTGATACTCCTGCGGACAACTGCCCCTATAGAACAGCGACATGTGAAGTTTTGTTAGAAACAGTGATGTATGACCATTTATTATCCCGCCCTTAAGGCAGCCATACTCCATCTTCGGGGAAGGTGCATGCTATGTGTAAACGTGTCATCCATACCAGCGGCCAAACACTGCCCTTCGCTTCCGAAAGTTGGTGATGGGATTTTACGTGGTGTGCAAGATGTTGTGCGTGCGTTCACACACGGAACTTCGGTTTATAGTCTCATTCGAAGGACTGTATGGGGAATGGAGTCAGAACCAATGTTCACTTCCGAGGGAAAAATCCCCCTGTACCGAAATTCGAACCCGCAACCCCCAGGATCACGAGTCCTGCGCTCTACCAATTGAGCTATTCCGGCCTCAGATGGAATCTTATATAGAGATTTCTACCCGTCATTTCTTTTTTTTCATGAACGTGTTTTTTTTTTCAGTCAAAATCCGCTAAGTTTGTCTATCGAGTTTTGAGAATTACTTTGTTTACTAAATTGTAAGTTGGCTCTCTTTCTTCATGCCCTTCCTTTGCCCAACTGTCTAATGATGTGTTTCCGTTTAATCTCTCATCAATCTTTTGAACATTCAGCTCTAAGCTGTCTGAAAACAAATATCAACATCGGCTTTAATTACACTGAGTCAGACTTCCCTACGGTTAAAGCAAACAATTATTCTATGGGCATCGAGAGCTCTGTCTTGAAATTCGTTTAAGCCTTGGCATTGATTTTGTAATTAAACTGCACATGTGCTGATCCTTTTGATGGTCTTGACATTTTGACAAAAAATGGGTCGAGAGCAGCAGGTATCATGACCTTCACGTTTCATCCCATCTCATGTCAGTAGAAACCTAAAAATGAGTGGTGAGTGGCTTGCTCAAAACGCTCCTTCTGTGTTCTGACTCGTCCCCCCCCCCCCCCCCCCCCCCCCCCCACCCCCTCCCACCACCCCTCCATTGCTCCTCTCTCTCCCCAGCCTCTCACGGAAGAGCGGAGGTGGCACGTCTCATCAGCAGTTTTATGTAGAGGGGAAGCGGAGCAAGCCCATTCCATTAAAAAGATCGCTGGCAGCTCATCGCTTAGGAGAGGTGGAGAAACATTGCATCAGTAATAAAGCGGGAGCCTCTGTCAGGTGAAATTCATTGTGGGGACAACGTGGTCGTGCTGACACCGGGTTCCTCCTGCTTGGCTGAAGAGTGTGACTAGGTCACTGTGCTGTCTTGGAATGGAATTGGTAGCTCAGCCTGGGCCAGACGTCTGCTTCTCTCTCTCTCTCTCTCTTTTCTCTCTCTCTCTCTCTCTCTCATCACTCACTCTCTCTCTCTCTCTCTCTCTCTCTCTCTCTCCCTCTCTCTCTCTCTCTTACACTGTTTTTTCTGTATGTCTGCCTATCTGTTCTCTCTCTCTCTCTCTCTCTTTCACTTTCTCTCTCTCAGTCTCTCTGTCTGTCTGTCTGTCTCTCTCACACTCTTTTTCTGTCTGTCTGTCTGTCTGCTGTCTGTCTGTCTCCCTGTCCTATCCCTGTCTCTCTTCAAGTATCTCTTCTCTGTTTTCCTGTCTGTCCTGCTCTTACATGCATTATTCCTATTATTCATATATTGCTCGTCTGCTTCTCTCGTCACATTCAGTCTTGCTTTCCATCCCTCTCGTCATGTGACCTAGAAGCCCACATGTCCTTCCTTTCCTTTGGACTCTTGTGGGGGGGTAACGCTGAAATATAACGTGTGCTCCCTGTACTCACGTGCATCTTCGATGCAGTTACCTATACAGAACGGTCAGTGTCCCAGACGTGATGGAAGATAAGAGTCAGATTCACAGTGGCAGCTATCATAAAGCCCCCGGACTGGACGGGTCTGACAAGTGGCCACAGTGAGGTAAGATAGACTGGATGGGAGAAATAGAGAAGTCTTATGTTCACCCCTGTCTGAGGTGTAATGCGATAGGTGGAAGGAAAACGGCGTTGTTCTTTCTGTGTGATGGTGCCAGGCAAAATGTGAGGATGGACTTGTGATATATGGTGTATAGGTGTGAAAATATATGAAGACAGAGAGAGAGAGAGAGAGAGAGAGAGAGAGAGAGAGAGAGAGAGAGAGAGAGAGAGAGAATAAGGTAGGAGGGGAGAAGGAAGGATGTAGAGATAAGAAGGAGGAGGGGGGAGAGAAAGGTTTACCGAGAGAGAGAGAGAGAGAGAGAGATAGAGAGAGAGAGAGAGAGAGGAGAGGTGAGAGAGAGAATAAGTAGGAGGGGAGAAGGAAGGATGTAGAGACAAGGATGATGAGAGAGGAAGAGGGAAGAAAAGAAGGTTACAGAGAGAAAGAGAGAGAGAGAGAGAGGAGAGAGAGAGAGAGAGAGAGAGAGAGGAGATATATAGAGAGAGAGGGAGAGAGAGAGAATAAGGTTGGGAGATGGGAGAAGGAAGGATGTAGAGACAATGCAGGAGTAGGGAGGGAGAAAGAAGGTTACAGAGCAGAGAGAGAGAAGAGAGAGAGAGAGAGAGATAGAGAGAGAGACGCGCGTCAAACAGACAGACACACACAGACAATGGAGAAGGGACGTAATAAAGTAATGGCATTGACTGTCCCCAGAAAGCAGGAATGCTTGGAGATACGAATGATCAAGAGGATGACCCCATCTGAATGTGAAATTGAAGAATTGTCTGTATCTAAACTTTACATTCCTTATTTTCCAAGTACCCTCCTTTTTGTGCGTGCACTCGGGGCGCTCGCGTGCAAAATAGTGGGGAATAGAGCTTCTCGTGGTTGAACACGATTCCCCTCTGACATTGATTTGGACGATAACAATATTCAATGCCATCCTTCAAAAGTCATGCTGTCAAACATTAAACCTTAAGGCCCAAACGACGGATATTTTATATCACCACCTGTTGATTTTTGAAGATAAATCCCATGTAGCCTACAGATGAGTGGAATGAAGTTCTTGTTCTTTTCCACACTTCTAGATCCATGCGTCGATTTTGTGGTTCGTTTCAAATACACACATTGCTTCGACCCCCATCGAATGCCTTGGTGGTCACTGAGACAACTCAGTTCATTTTGTAAGGAGTCTCTTTATTATTTGCGCGCGTCTGTCCCTGTGCTATTTCACAAACTGTGTGGACTTTGTGTATTACTAATAGTTGTTTTGCAGTTTAAGACATGTGCCCGACTGCAACCGAAATGAAATGTTTGAAAAGAGAGAGAGAGGAGAGAGAGAAGAGAGAGAGAGAGAGAGAGAGAGAGAGAGGTGCGAGAGAGATGTGCGAGAGAGATGAATAGAGGAGCGAGATATCGAGAGAGAGAGAGAATGAGAGGGCTAATAGAGGAGCGAAGATGAGAGCGAGAGAGAGAATAGAGATATAGTGGAGAGATTAGACGAAGAGAGATAAGGAGAGGAGAGAGAGCAGAGAGGAGAACAAAACCCCCACCGTAACACACGATGAGAGGCTTCGTCCTTTTGTTCCCTTTCCCTTAACACCCTGGAATTATTATCCAGATTTTACGTGACGGGAATTTTAGTTCAACTTTTCTTTCTATCCTGTTTAGGCTCTGGACCAAAAAGCAAAAAATTGTAAAGAGTAGCTGCTTTCTGAAAAACAAAGCAAAACAAACAAACAAATAAATGAAACAAGTAAACAAAAAGAATAAAAAGATCATAGCAGATTATAAGGAGAGAATGGCCCAGTGGGCAGGAATGTACAGGACGATCAGAAAAAAAAGGATTTGAACAGAAAAGGGAATCAAAACGGAAATGGAATGGAAAGGGTGGGAATCAGGTTTTGAGATGGAAACTGTGAAAAAGGGATGGCACTGGAAGGGAAAGGAAAGGAAAACTGAAGACAAAAAAAGACAGCAGATGACAGCTAAGAGAAATGAGAATGGAGAGGAACATAAAGGACGCAGCAAAGCAAGTGATAGTGAAGGGACAGAGGATGGCGAGAAAGCTAAAGGGAAAGGTAAATGCAAAAGGAAAAAGGATGAAATGAAAATGCACATAAAAGAAGCGGAATGATAGTTGACAAAAAGGAGGAAACGTGTTGGGAAATAGAACGAAATTGGAATGAAAAAAAAAAGTGAAAAAAAGAAGAGAAAACAAGCGGTTAGGGGATGGAGAGGAGTGGAACAGAAGGTAAAAGGAGTGTCCATGGGTGCAAGGTAAAAAAAAAAAACAGAAAAAAGACGGGAAGTAACAGAAAACAGAGAAAAAGGAATAAAACTACAAAAACAAGGAATGGACATGAAAATCAAGAGATAGATAGAGAGAGAGAGAGAGAGCGAGAGAGAGAGAGAGATGAGAGAAGAGAGAGAGAGAGAGGAGAGAAAGGGAAGACGAAAGAAGCAGGAGAAGGGGAAAGAATAAGCCATGGCCACGACAGAAATCTGATCTGCAGAAAGCAGAAGGGAAACCCATCTAATGTTCGCAGTTTACCAGGTGTAAACTAAGCCCTTTTCTTCTCTCCTTTCTCTTCGGCGGTCCCTATAACAGAGACGAAGAGCTGACGGGCATCCGTTTCTCAGTGTCTGATATCCTCCCTCCATTCATTCACAAACCATGAAAATGTTCATCAGACTGTTGTTGGAAATGAAGCTGTGCCTGATGTTGGCCGTGAACCCTCTGGCTGTATGTATAATATCCATCAGTGCCGTGAACCTCTGCTGTATGTATATCCATCCAATTCCTATCCATCCCGGTGTGGGGCCAGAAGGGCTGTTGTCCAAACCCGTGAGAGAGATTGCATGAAGAAGCTGGAGAATCTGAAATCTCTCCATTGTCGTTTCCTGTTTCTCTTTATAGAAGCCTTACACCTCTTTCCGATACGGATCGTTACGCTATGTGCTTTTGAAATTGTGACGGATATGTCTTGAACTATCTGTACCATACCATCTCCACCCTGTTCTTATACCTCTCTCGTCTCTTTCTTCTCTCTCTCTCTCATCTCTCTCTCTCTCTCTCTCATCTCTCTCTCATCGCCTATTGGCTAGTCACCATCACTCATCTCCGGTCTCTCCAACTGGCTCTTGCTCGTCGGCCGAACAAAACTCAATCGCTGCACCCTACAGCCCGCCCCGAGCCGATCGGTGTCGGGTCTCAGAGTCCTCATAGCTCCACCTCCCTCTCATAGCCTCCCTGGCTCCTCTCTCAGGTCTCCCCTCACCCCTCGCTCCAAGCTATTAAAAACTCAGGTTCTCGCTCCTCTCTCCTCTCAGTCTTCTCGCTCTCGCGGTCTCTCTCTCGGCCTCTCATAGGAACTCTCTCCTCTCTCAGTTGGCGTTCTCCAATCTTCGGTCTCTCTCCTCAGGTCCCTCTCTGGTCCTCTCCTCTCACCTTCTCGACCTCCCTCTCTCGCTCCCTCCTGCATCCGCCCTGTGTTCTCTCGGATGGGGGGTCGGGGGTCCCTCTGGGGGTGTGTCGGGTCATAAAGAGTGTCCCCTGTGTCTCCCTCTTTCCCTCACTAATACTGCATTATTTTTTACCCATGATCGTGTATGCAGAGCGCTGTTTGTGTGTGCGTACGTGGAGTTGGTTGATCGTTGCGATGCGGTGCGTGTTGTGTGTTGTGTGTGTGTGTGTGTGTGGTGTGTGTGTGGTGTAGTGTGTAGTGTGTAAATGGTGGGTGTGTGTTGGTGTGTGGTGTGTGTGTGTGTCTGTGTGTGTGGTGTGTGTGTGTGTGTTGTGTGCTGTGTGGTGTGTGTGGATGTTGTGTGTGTGTTGTGTGTGTGGGGTGTGTGTGTGTGGTGTGTGTGTGTGATTGTGTGTGTGTGAATATGTGGTCGTGGTCGTGTGTTTTGTCCCACCGACAAGGATGCCCTGTATTTGGTAAAACCAGAGAGAGAGAGAGAGAGAGAGAGAGGAGAGGAACGAGAGAGGGAGAGAGGGAGTAGAGAACGAGAGAGGGAGAGAGAGAGAGAACGCGAGTCTTGACATGAGTCTCTATAACCAATGGGCTAAGATGTTAAGGATCATGACTTGGTGCACAGAGTTCAGCTGCACTGGCAGTGTGAGCAAGACCCACCGTGCTACCCTCGTCCATTTTGTCCTCACAGTTCATTTCCACCTGACCTAAACTCCAGCTTAATCACCGCTTCAATATCCCCAGAACTCTCCTACCAATGGGCTGCCAGCGAATTTTATAACAGAATGTATGGCTTCTGCTTCTACCCCCCCACTTCAAATTGCTGCGTCCATGTCCACCTCTCTTGCTCCGCTGTGATGGACATGGAGAAGAAAGAGAACCGCGGAAATTTGGTTTAAAAATGTGAATATAAATTGTTATTTCTACCACACTTTCGAATCCACATTACAGTTTTAACGGCACAACTATACGCATTACGCATGCTCTAAAAATGAATATCTTTGTAAACGACGCGCTTCAGATTAAACCATTAAAACTTTTTTCGACTTTGCAGTTTGCTTTAATTTTCATATTCAGTTTTTTTTTTTTTTTTTTTGTTTTAATTTGGAGATTCCAGACCAACAGTGTAAGGCAAAGCCGATAGACCATACGGAGGGGGACCAGTTGTCCACAGTGAAACAGAAAAATTGAGATGGTATGGTCATGTATTAAGAACACAGGGGGGGGTTACCAAAAAAAAAAACGTTCCCTCAAGAAACAGTACGAAGATGCAGAAGGGGAGAAAGACAGAGAAAAAGAGACGGGAGGACAACATCAGTGCATGCACTGCCTCACACTCAGCAACACTGACTAAGAGCTGAGAGGAGTGGAGGAAACTGGGTTTTGTAATGTCTTCTGTGTGGCGCCCCCAACGGTCTTCAAGGAAAGAATATGGGATAGGTGAGGTCATTCGGGTTTTTCCTTTCAAAAAACCTAACAACATTTTTTTTTACATGTCCATTTCTCTCATTGGTGTTTTTAAACTTCTGTAGAAAACGCACTCTCTCCTGATCGTTCTATTTATCTACCTTTAAAAGGTTACCTCCCTACTACTATTCCACCGTTCAGTCCTAAAACTTCGTGTGGGCAAGTTAGGATGAGACCTTGATGGACCGTACAGGCGGTGCCAATGTTTATGAAATGCGAAGAAGGGAGAAGAACAACAGCTTCTTGTCTTCCGTGCAAAAAACACCAAAAACAAAAAGAACACAGCACAGGAAAAGAGAAGGGGGCGGTTTGTTCTACCGTGCGGCCAGAGACCCTACAAGAGCAGGTCTCTTCCCACTTGCCCTCCTGGTCCAAAAAAGCTATCACCCCAACACCATTCCTTGCCCGTGTCCGGCTTGAATACCCCAACCCACCGCTTTATTTATTGTGTTTTTTGTATATTTCACACAAAAAATCACATCCACTTCTCCCTCGGCCAAACTCTCCCTCGCGGCGGATCTCGCCAAGCCACCCTCCAAACCGACGAGACTTAATAGGTCTCGTCGGTCGTCGTTCTCGTCGACTGGGGAACGGACGATCAACGACCAATACAATGATATACTTGGTGCTAGTTTCCTGTTGGAAGTGGCTGGATCTAATGCCCTCACAAAGCTGGCTGATACAAGAACTGTTCTTCAAAGTGCTTGCTACAACACAAATGGGAGTTTACTTGGGTGGATTAGTAGTCTGTCTGTATGTCCGATTGGTTTCTCTATTACCGAGTCCTTTGTCTTTCTTTCTTCTCCCTGCTAGGGCAAAAACAAGGATCTGTTCTGTCTCTCTCCTGGTCCAAATTCACACTACTTTTTCCCTTTTTCCCCAAAAAACTCTTTTATTACTCTCTTTTTATACGTCTTTCCTCTTTCCTGTCCTTCTTCTCTTTCTCTTCTTTCCCCTTTCCTTTGTTTCTTCTATAACTCTTTCTCCTTTCCCCCCCCTCTCGTTTGCCCCTTCCCCCCCGACCTATTCTCCCCTCTCTTGTTCGCGTCCTCCGCGCTCAAAATCCACCCCCAACCCCCTCTGCTCCCCGCGTCTGTCTGTCCTGTCCTGTCCTGTCTGTCTGTCTGCTTTCTGTCCTCTCCCTCTCTCTCTCTCCTCTCTCTCTCCTCTCTCTCTTCCCATCTCTCCGCTCTCTTCTCCATCTCCTCCTCTCCCCTCTCTCTCTCGCTCTCTCAATCTGTCTCTTCTGTTTCTGCGGCTTTTTCTCTTCTGTTTCTGGCTCTTTGCCCTTTCTCGTTCAGTGTCGGTTTGTTCTATCTGAATGTCTGCATGCCTGTCTGTCTTATGTGTTCTAAAGTATCTGCTCTGTTTGTCGTCTGTCTGTCTGCCCCATCCCTCTCTCTCTCTCTCTTTCTCCCTTGATTGAACATTTTTTCCTGATCTATGTGTTCTCTCTGTCTTCGTCAGTGAGCACTGTGTAGTGTGGTGTGTGTCGTGTGTGTGTGTGTGTGGTGTGTGTGTGTGGCTGTGTGTGTGTGTGTGCGTTGCGTGCGTGCGTGCGTGCGCGCGTGCGTGCGCGAACGCGCACGCAGTGTATGTGAGTGTGTGTGTGTGTGGTGGGGTGTGTGCTGTGTGTGGTGTGTGGTGGTGGGTGTAGTGAGCGTGTGTGTGTGCGTGCGTGCATGTGTGTGTCTGCGTGCCGTGCGTGCGTGCGTATGTGTGTGTGTGTGTGTGTGCCGTGTGTGTGTGTGTGTGTGTGTGTGGAGTGTGTGTGTGTGAGTGTGTGTGTGCGCGAGCGTGCGTCGCGTGCCATGCGTGTGTGTGTGTGTGTGTGTAGTGTGTGTGTGTGTGTGTGTGGTGTGGGTGTGTTCCATGACACCACAACCAACACTAACGATGTTTTGAAACGAAAGTACATCAAAGTTTTCATAAGAGTGACGACCACACCCCACACACACACACACACACACACACACACACACACCACACACACACACACACACACACGCTCGCGCGCGCACACACCACACACACACCACACACACAACACACACACACACACACACAACACACACACACACACACAAACACACCAACACAAACACACACACACCACAAACCACACACACACACACACAACACACATACACACACACACACACAACAGAACACACAAAACACACACACAAGTCACACATATGCACATCAACACCCACATAAATACAGATAGAGGAGAGAGAGAACTAGAGAGAGAGAGAGGAGAGAGAGAGAGTCAACATCACACACACACACACACCCCCACAACACACACCACACACACACACACACCACACACACACACACAACACACACACACACACATTAGACGGATAGAGGAGCCGGTGATTATGCGAGGAAGACAGACGAACAGAGGACAGAGAACTTACCCGCGCGCACACCCTACAACACACACACCACACACACACACACACACACACAACACAAACACACATCCACACACACAACACACTCACACACACCACACACCACACCCTGACACACAGGCATTGTGATCACACATATACTGCATCCCACACGGGTTTATTTCCCCACACATTAGACTGAGCCTGATTGCCGGGGTGCAATCTCTCCAGAACTTCTCATCGATTACGATACGATGCCCGGCAAACTCTAGAATGGAATGGATTCGCACTGCTTCCCACCGCCACGTATACTGCTGATGGGACGCTCGTCACCTCTGCTCTGTGTCTGCTGCTCCTTTGCCCCAGGGCTGCTGGGACGGGCAGGGGGACGAAAGGGACGGAGGAGACGGGATGGACTGTAAATCTAAAATCTAGAATTCACTTTCCTCGGTAGATGTATGTTCTGAATGCCTCGTGGGACCATATGCTATAGGATTACACTCCAATGTAAAGTTTGGGAGGAAACAAAAGACATGTTTTTTTTTTTCTGTGCCCTGAGAAGCATCTCTTTTCTTGAACATTCTCTTTTAGTCTATCTCATAAAGCCACACAATAGATCCATTTTTGTACTCCCAGTTCTTATAGAACAGGGAGTACTTTAGAATGGCAACGAAGAATGCTGTCTGTGTGTCTGTGTGTCCGTCCGTCCGTGGTCAAAATGTGTTCCACTCGCTCCAGACAAAACTACAAGGCCGATCTTCCTGAAAATTTTGTAGGTATGTTCATTATGGGTCAAGGATGATGACCGATGCTTTTAGTTTACCGTTATAGCCGTTACTAACGGCTGTAAACGGCCTGTGACGGTTTTTTCTTCTTTATGGAATATCTCAGAAAGTACTTGGCCGAACATTGTCAAAAAGGTATGTTTCATTATGTGTCACGGATGATGCCCGATGTTTTAGTTAGTTTACCCCGTTATAACCGTTACTAACGGCTGTAACGGCCTGTAACGGCTTTTCTTCTTTATGGAATATCTCAGAAAGTACTTGGCCGATCTTTGCGAAAATTAGCAGGTATGTTCATTATGGGTCGCGGATCATGCCCAATGTTTTTAATTTGCCGTTATAGGCGTTTACTAACGGCTGTGTAACGGCTTGTAACGGTTATCTCTCTGAAAGTACTTGGCAGATCTTTGTGAAAATTAGCAGTAGGTTCACTATGGGTTACGGATGATGCCCGATGTTTTAGTTTACTGTTGCAGCCGTTACTAACGGCTGTAACGGCCCATAACAGTTTTTCTCTCTTATGGAATATGTCAGAAAGCACTTTGTCGATCTTGCTGAAAATTTGTCGGTATGTTCATTATGGATCACGGATGATACCCGATATTTTAGTTTACCGTTATAGCCATTACTAACGGCTGTAATGGCCCATAAACGTTTTTTTTTCTCTTTTTTTTTTATGAAATATGTCAGAAAGTAGTTTGCCGATCTTTGTGAAAATTAGCAGGTGTTTCATTATGGGTCACGGATCATGCCCGACGTTTTTAGTTTACCGTTATGGCTGTTACTAACGGCTATACAACCCATGACGGTTTTTCTTTTTCTTTGGAATATCTCAGAAAGTACGTGGCCGATATTTCTGAAAATTTGTAGGTACGTTTATTAGGGGTCACGGATGATGCCCATGTTCAGTTAACCGTTACATCCGTTACTAACGGCCCATAACGGTGTTCTTCTTCTTTATGGAAAATCTCAGAAAGTTCTTGGCGGATCTTTCTGAAAATCTGTAAGTGTGTTCATTACAGGTCACAGATGATGGCCAATGTTTACCCAGAATAGCCATTACTAACGGTTACACCAGCCCAAGATGGTTTTTCCTCTTTATTGAATATATCACGCGTATTCAGGATATACTAGAAGTATGTTTATATGCTTTGCATCTTGTTAATTTTCTATATTGGTACTTTACACGCTGCAATGACAATAATATACAGAAACAAAAAGATATTCAGTTTTTGTCAAGATAGTGGATGATGTGTGAGGCTACCTGAGGAAGAGGCTGGTGGTTGAGATGTTGTTGCGGAGGGGGGGGGGGGGGGGGGGGGGGGGGGGGGGGGTAGTCCGCTAGGGGGCTAGAGGATAGAGAGAGATGTTTTCTTTAGCCTTTATTACGAGAGATCATTGGTCTGATCTGGTTGATCAGCTAAGTTGTCTAAACGTAAGCGTGCTGTTATTGTCATTACTAATGCCGAGTGACTCTTCATTCCGGGCAGCTGTTTGTCGGACCAGTCAGGTCAGTCTGTCTGCCGACACTGTGGATGACAGACTCATCTGCCAGCCACCTAGTAACCACACATCTTCTTTATTGAATGATTTCATATTTGTATGACTTTTTAAATAATATGCCTGATTAAAAGGTAATACACAGAGCTGGCCCTGTCTAGACTTACATTGTACTATACGATGGTGGTAAGGGGTTAGCCAGGGGAAGTTGATATGATATTGGGCTGAAATATCGAATTTGAACTGTGTTTACGAACACGAGATAAAGACAGACAACCAGACAGCCAGATACACAGACAGAAAGACAAACGGACAGACAGACAGACAGAAATGCAAAAATAGAGAAAAAAGAAAGAAAGTAAAAGAAAGAAAGGGGGACGGAAGGACTAAAGAACGAAAGAAAGAAGACAGAAAAAATAGAGAGAAAGAAAGACAGACAGACAGACAGACAGACAGACAAAAAGAAAGAAAGAAAGAAAGAAAGAAAGAAAGAAAGAAAGAAAGAAAAGTAAGAGAGAGATTCAGATTCACACATCATCAGTGTTCAGAGAGATGGTAATGATAACAGTAATGTTGCTTGTAACTCAGCTGACCGCAAAGGGACATATCAGGGCTGTCACCGCGTTGAAGTCAACTTACGAGTCAATAAAAACAAAACAAAACCAAAACGAAAAGAAACTCATTTACACAGCCCTTTAAAATACACTCTCTAAAACATACCAGAGATTTTGTTAAAAGTCTTTCTTCCGTAAAATCTTAGATCTGATGAAAATGTTCATCTCTTTCAGAAATTCAAAGAACATATCACGTGGGACATCTCAGAACAGGGTTTTCATGGAGTTTGTTGTAGATGGTTCGTCATGGAGTTTGTAAAATGTTTGTGTCTCACATCATGCAACACTCAAAAGAGAGATACGGATGCGGAATATATATTCATGTATAGGACAGTGCCCTAGTAAAGTAGTGCATATAAACGAAACTAATCAGATCTAGCAAAAACATACAATTATATGATTATCAATACAATTTCAAAAGCATTCGAGACACGATAATAGAACGCAGCTTAAACGCTTTATACAAATACATTTACAAATTTCTAAATTTCAAATCTATCGTTCATGCTTAGATGTGTTGAGAGAGAGAGAGAGAGAGAGAGAGAGAGAGAGAGAGAGAGAGAGAGAGAGAGAGAGAGAGAGAGAGAGAGAGATTCATTTTCATAGAGATTCATACAATCATACAATTTGGTCTGAAACTGCATTAAATGCACTCCCTCCTCCTCTTTGTCAGCTCAACAACAGAATCAGCCAGAAAACGGCTACACGCAGCTTAATATCGTACCATCTATCTGCTGCTTTATAACTGACGTCTCTACAATTCCTCTGGCGATGTGCCGCCTACCCACATCGACATGAATTGTCAGGACACGTGGCCAAAGTGCTTCTAATAAAGCATCGTGATCTTAGGATGCCAAGGAAGAAGAAAAAGGCATGGTATGATCACTGAATCTTCCAGACACTAATGGCCTTTCCTAATGTAATGTCATGCCATTTGGGACATCGGCATCGAAGTTATTTTGTTTCTGAATAACCTTCCTTCCTTGGGGGGGGGGGGGGGGGGGGGGGGGGGGGGGGGGGGGGGGGGGGGGGGGGGGGGGGGGGGGGGGGGGGGGGGGGGGGGGGGGGGGGGGGGGGGGAGGGGGGGGGGGGGGGGGGGGGGGGTGTGCTAAAGAGCTTAGTTTCAATTTTTTACGTCCATTTTATATCCGTAACTTTCCGAAACTTTTTTCTTCAAGTGTTTCAGATATTCATTTCCGTTACACTGTTGTCGTCTTGTGTAAGCTGCTTTTTCTCCATGCCATTTAAAGAGGCTTTTCATGTCAGAACATTGGCGAAAAACGTACCTATAAGCAAGGAAGAACTCTGACGTCTTTCAGTTCGACTGTGTGCTTCAGGCATTTTTAGTGGCACTATTCTCATCCTGTTGATTCTAATTGTCAACGTGTGTTGCCACACCTACGAACGGTAAGCTGTGATCTGCATAGCGCTGACAGTGTGCAGGGGACATTGTATGACTACTTGCTGTAAGGGTACTCATAAGAGGAGACCCTGCATTGTGGTTTTCTGTGGCTTTTTTTTTCTTCTTAATTTCAGAACAATGTCGTCAAAGCACGCCACATGTGACTGTGGTTGGAGTGCAATACGGTCTGAGTGAAGAAGCGTCATCTGTCTTCAAAGTATTGGCTACATGCAAATATAGAATGGATTTGATTGCACGGTATTCATTTTGAGTGACACACTAAAGTGGTGAAGAGGATGAACGAGCGTGAGAGGTATTTATTCCAGAAAGCAACAGAAAAGACTCTGACGGACAGACTGTTTGACGTGATGATTCCATTCAGGCATTTTCTGACTGGAAACGTTTCAAAAGATAATTCAATTTTGTTCATAGCAACTTAAACATTTTGTATCCGTACTTACCCATGCAGAGTGAAATACTGATCTTTATTTCTAGCACTTATATGCTTTTTGCCTTGATCCCTCAGCAACTTACACTCTGAAATGCGCATCATCTTTCTTGTGGTACGTGATTGTATAATTTGTGTCTTTGCTGAATGATACATCTGCCTCCTCGCCGCTTTATATATATATATATATATATAATTTTTTTTTTTTGCTGTTCATAATTTCGTTCCATTCATCTCTGTCTGCTTTTAGTCGTTGCACATACTGTTCGGAAATACCTCACCCCAACGAAAGAAGGAAAACGGGTTGCACTGAGAGAGAGAGAGAGAGAGAGAGAGAGAGAGAGAGAGAGAGAGAGAGAGAGAGAGAGAGAGAGAGAGAGACGTAGGAGGAGCAGACAGACAGACAGACACACATGCCACATACACAAACGTAAATATACACATACACATATACATACGTACATATATACAGAGAGAGAGAGAGAGAGAGAGAGAGAGAGAGAGAGAGAGAGAGAGAGAGAGAGAGAGAGTGAGAGAGATGGTTGTAGGAGTAAGAGGTGATGAACATTTCACTATTTGGAAATCATAGATTCAATTCAAGATGGAAAATCTAACCATATTTGTGAACAAAAGTATGTATACAACACTGAACATATTATAACAAAATGAGCGCGGGGGGAACAAACAGCAGCCAACTGCAAAACTGCTTTTGTTTTTTTTGTTTCTTCTTGGGCAGGTCATCTGCACCAGGAGCACGAACACTAACCCCGTGTCAACGCAGGTATCCCAAGCCTACTCCTAATTTCCTTTGGCGTGGACTCTGTCTTCAAGAAAAGGGATGCTCTAGCCATTTAAACTTGCCGACATGTGCCATTTTTTTTTGTCATGGAGAGGAGCTGCCCCCTCTCACCATTCATCTCCGCCGATGGAAAGCGTCCATGACGTTCCCCTGAGAAGACATGGCGAGAAGGAGGAGAGGACAGGAATTGATCGGACAGACAAAAACATAGTGTCCCTCTTGAAACGTCTTTTACATTTCTCACAACTTTCTGCAATCCAGCGTTTTCCCCCAGCCTTATCTGTAATACAGCTGCTCTCTTCAGATATTTCTAACTAGATCATTTTTTTGTAGACATTCTTTCTCTATTGTTTTATCCAATAAAAGAAAAAAAAAAACGTAATTTCTCCAATATCTGTTTTTTGTTTGGTGACATCAGCACATAGTCTGGTTGGTATAATGTTACTAGTACTAGTGGGCCTTAAACAAGGAACCTCCTGTACAAAAACGTCTTGAAACCTATGAGCAGCTGTACCGGGGGGGGGGGGGGGGGGGGGGGGGGGGGGGGGGGGGGGGGGGGATCAATGAAAGACAAATGTTAAAAGGCAGGAAACTTTGCTCTTCTAAATACATATTGAAACAGACACACTAGACAGACAATGAGGCTTTCTGTATCCTTCTTATCCACATGTGCGGGTAGGTAGTGTAAACTATCAACAGCAACACTGGCTGAAAGTTACGTTATAGTTTTTCAAGAGCGAAGCTTTAAACCGCTCACTATGTTCTGTTTATACTCAGAGTTGCCATTTGGGATGTTTAATGTGAGTTGTGTTACAAAGGGCTTATTTTCCAAGCCCAAAATGATACGATTTTCTCTTCAGGTTCCTCTTTAGACCTTTTATTATTCTCTCTCTTTTTAATTTTGTTCTCAAGGCTCTCGCCTTCCACCCGTCCACACACCGCTTGGAGTCTTGGTGTGAAATGCTGTCAAGCCAATGTCAGCAAGAAATTTCTCTTTACACTCTTCTTCCTCCCAATTGTTCTATTTTGGCATTCACAGCTCTGCTCATAAAAAGATGAATCGATCTTGCTAAGTTCACCAGAACACGAAAATCCATCTCTTTCCTTGATCACTAAACTATCATTACTCCACTGAAACAACTGCTATCTTACGGTCCCATCGAACGAAACGAACGAAATGTTGTTTAATGAGGGAAAAGAATAAGCACAAATCAGTGGCTTTTTTTCATCCAGCCCTCAAACAATAAATACGTGGAGAAATCATTGCATGGAACTGCATAGAAACTCATAACAATAATAGAGAGAGAGAGAGAGAGAGAGTCCAATATTAAAGATAATGGTCGCCATGTGCACTAAATGCCCTACCCCTTTTTCTCTCTTGGTTCAGCATCACAGGCAGCATCATCAAGGCACTGCATTAGGCATCACGCCCAGGTAATGCCTCACTCCGGAACTTGCTTGAAGGCCGATGCCAGCTCCCTGAAATCCCCGACATTCCCTTCACTGGTTGCTGTTTGAGCAATTTGTTTTGACGAAACGGGCTGGGACTCTTTTGTTGGTCGTCACAGGTGAAGCCGGACGTTGTCGACTACGTTTTTTCCTTGAGGTTGGGCGTTTTTTTTCTTTAAGACATCTCCACTACCTTCACACTGCAAGCACAAGTCATCGATGAAACCTGTTCTTTTCAACAGGTTTTGTGTGGTTAGTAAGGATTAGAAGAGGGATTATACTGAGGTCTAGGAACAGGGTATTTGTCAGGCAAGTGTAAGTGTCATGCATTCCGGAATTGGAGAATCTTGAAGCTCTGTCACCTTCAACACCCATCTTGCGCCGAATTTGAAAGGACAAGTCATTACTGGTCGTTCTCCGTTTTCATTGTTCTGAATGCTGTTTTATCTCGCCTGAACAAGACCTAAGAGGTCGAACAGTGTCGTGTTTTTGTCTTGTAATTTGTTGGTCCATGTTCGCTGGCGGATTTACTTTCAACTCCTTTTTAAACTTTCTCTTGCGTCGCTTTCCATTTCGAGTGCATAAAGACACGGTCTGCATTGAGGGCGTTGACTTGACTCTGTTGCTGAGATGAGAATCGTAGCCAGTGGAATGATAAGCGCCGTCTCACCTTCCGGCCGCCTGCCATGTTCTTAATGTGATGGATTGCCGATGGTATGACAACATACAGTTTCCCAGTCAGCCCCCTCCAGCGTTCTTTGAGATCAAAGACTGTTGTGACATCTGATTCAGTATTCAATTCAGTTCACACTGTGTGTAATTTAAGTTGACTGCAGGGGGGGGGTGGGGATGGGGGTGGAAGTGGTGGTGGGGGGCATATCAGAGCTGTCAAACTATTAGTTCCCCTAAAAGGTTGTTTCAAAGTATTTTAGACGCACTCATAACGCCCCCCAAATTAGAGAGAGAGAGAGAGGAGAGAGGGAGAGAGAGAGAGAGAGAGAGAGAAGAGAGAGAGAGAGAGAGAGAGAGAGAGAGAGAGAGAGAGAGAGAGTTAAAATCAAATCTAACTAACAGAGTTCATCATTGGTCTGATTGGACTGATCAGCTGCTCTGTTGCAAAGGTAAGTGTGCTGGTATTGTCATTACTGACGTCAGGTTAACTTCATTCTCATTCATAGCAGTCCTTTGTCAGACCAATCTGGTCAGTCTGACAGCCGACACTGTGGATGGCAGCCTCATCTGCCAGCGACCCAGTAACCACACATCTTCTTTATTGAATGATTTTACACCGGTATGGCTTTTTATAATCTGCAAGATTAATAGGGAATGACATATAGCTGGCCTGTCTAGGCTTACAGTGTTCTGTTCATGGTACGGGACTTTAATAGCAAGCATGCTGTGTGTTTCCAAACAAAAAAGAAAGAAAGACAGACACATAGACAGGCAGATAGGAAGGAAGGAAGGAAGAAAGAAAAAAAAAGAAAAAAGAACATTAAGAAAAAGAGATTCGGATTTAAATCACGTGTTCAGAGAGAGAGAGAGAGAGAGAGAGAGAGAGAGAGAGAGAGAGAGAGAGAGAGAGAGAGATGTTCGTGTTTATTCAACACTGCACTAGAATAAGGACGGAGTGAAGATTGAGCACGAACCAAACACAACAATTACATGTATTTCTGTTTCTTCTTGGGCAGTTCAACTGCACCAGGAATACGAACACTAACCTCGTGTCAGCCTTGATCCCTCAACCCTACTCTTAATTTCCTTTGTCGTGGATTCTGTCCCAAAAGAGATGGGATGCCTCTAATTATCTCTCATCATTTCATTTGCCTGCTCGTGCCACCTCGGACGATCGAAACTGTCCTCGATTTGCCCCCCTGAGCAGACATGACATACTGAAGACAGGAAAGGTGATGGATCAGACAGCTAACACATGAACTTGACCACCTCCTTCAGCGCTTTTGTTCTACGGTCCAGCTTTTCCCATTGTCTACAGTCAGTTTCTTAAAATGTTTGTAAGTAGATCATGCTGAAGAAATTCTCTCTCTACAATTTACATAATAAAGGTTAACGTGTGTTTTCTCCAGGTCTGCACTGCCTTTTTATTTTTCCTGTTCTTTACAAGAGAAAGAAGAAAAAAATCTTACAGTTGCAGGCCCTTTGTTTGGTGTATTGATGTGACAATAGCAAACAGTGCGCCTGGTATAATGCTGCTTCTGTAGCATTGAAGAGGTTAATGAATATGGTACCAGTCCAAAAGTGGCTTGTTTTCTGGTCCATAATCTCCTAATTTTTCCTCATTCCATGACAGCTAGCAGAACTAAGTGGTTTCGGTTCTTTTACAATGGATAACAGTTATCACCTTCCCAGACGGAGTTCAAATAATCCTAAGCTGTTAGCGACAGCAGCAAATCTAAAAAGCGTGTGCCAGATTCTGCATCCCACTCTTAGGTTTGATTTCATCGGACAGACCGACGGACTTATGAATGACGTTAGTGTCATCACAGCACTCCTACCCAATTGTATGTGGGTAACTTTCGTCATGGAATGGATCAGTTCCTTTACACATGGAAGCTTCTGCAGTCAGATCGTTAGAACGTCCTGGTTTTTCTTTTTATTTGATCACAAGTCTATTATTATTCCACCATAACGAATTATTGTGTATGCTCCTATGTTATTGGTGTTATTTTACTTACCAGTGTGCTGCAAAGAAGTCTCATCCTTAATAATACCAGGAAACGCTCTCGCGCTCTCTCTCTCACACACACATACACACACACACACACACACACACACACACACACACACACACACACACACCACACACACACACACACACACACACACACACACACACACACACACACACACACACACACACACTGTGGAGAAAGATGGAAGGAGAGACATTTTCTCTTCCATGTTTGAGAGAGAGAGAGAGAGAGAGAGAGAGAGAGAGAGAGAGAGAGAGAGAGAGAGAGAGAGAGAGAGAGAGAGAGAGAGAGAGTTTCTCTTCCATGTTTAAAATGATAGCTTGTTTCCATGATAACGACATGCACTGAATGCACTCTCCTTTCTAATCGGTTCAGCAGCGCAGGCAGCAGCATCCAAGACACTGTATCAGACATCACGTCCCAGTAATGTCTCATTCCCTCCGATCTGGAACATGCTTTATGACCGATGTCAGGCCTCTGAAATCCCCGACATTCTCCTTACCGACTGGCCGTGAAAGCATTTTATGATGAAAGGGACTGACTCTTCATCATCCTCGACACATATAACTGAACGTGGTCGAGGGCGGGCGGTCTTTCCTTTATCGGTGGAGGAAGAAGAAGACAACTTCACACTGCATGCACAATTCAACAATGGAGGTGTTCTGAGGACAGGCTTTGTATGGTTATTTTAGGACTACATCAGAGGTTATGCTTAAGTCTAGAGATAAGGAAAAGGTCATATTAGTGCTAGGATCAACAATGTCCGTGTTGACGAGTCATTGGGCTCTCTTTCCTAGCTGTCCCTCTCTAATGCTTAAACACACAGTTTGCACTGGTGGGCATTACCTCTGATGCGAAGAGTATACTCAAAGAAAGTCGAATGACGAACGCCGCCTGATCTCCCAGCCAACCACCATGTCACTATGGCTGAAACAACTCACTGTCAGAAATCAGACCGGCATCCATATCTCAGTGCTCAGAACTTTATGTTGGCAATAGTTATCGGATCAATGGAGCACCCAAGGCAGTGATCCCCCCCCCCCCCCCTTTTTTTTTTCTTCCTTTTTCTCCCGAGGCCGAAATCCACCTCTTTATTTTCTGGTGCTTACAGTCAGTGCCCAGTACTTTCTTTCATTCACCAGCATGAAATACCCGAACTGTTGCTGTAGCAAATAAGACTTCGCTGAAGCGACATGAACTTCTGCTGTAGGTATAGCTGATGGCTATACCTACAGCAGAAGTTCTTGTCGCTTCATGGCGGTGTAGGCGGAAAAATGCCGGATTGCCTGTCTGTCAGATACGTGGAAAAGATTGCGTGAGAAGCCTGATAGTCTTCACTCTCCATTTCTTTTCCGTTTGTGTCTGATGAAAGCTTACCTCTTCTTGCATATAAATAGGTATGGTTGTATTTTGAACTCTCTCTCTCTCTCTCTCTCTCTCTCTCTCTCTCTCTCTCTCTCTCTCTCTCTCCGAACAGTTTGAAGACTGCATTCCATTCACAAAACAATTCACCAGGAAAGAAATAGAAGAAGAATTAGAAAAGAGAAAAATGGTAGTACCTTCAAACAAAGGAATGATTTTACAGAAAGAAGTTCCCTGACGTCAAGTCACATTCAAAGCTGGGCTTACCGTTTTTGTCCGCTGAAATCGAAAAGTGTCGCTCAATGTTTGTATTTGTGTTGCCTCCATGGATCTTGCTCTGCTATCTCTCTTCTCCCACCCCCTACCCCTTTCTTCCCCCTCCTCTTACCAATCTCTCTCTCCTCTCTTACCAATCTCTCTCTCTCTCTCTCTCTCTCTCTCTCTCTCTCTCTCTCTCTCTCTCTCTCTCTCTCTCTCTCTCTCTCTCTCTCTTCTTTCTTTATTTCTCTCTCTTCGCCCCTTAACGAACTGTGCCACTCCAAAGAAAATGTTCACATTTATGTCCTTCTCCTCTCCCTCCTCCTTTTCTTCTTATGCGTCTTTCGTCGTGTGTACAGCTGTCAAAATATGAAGCAAAAGAAAATATAATAAAGAGAAAAAGAAAAAGAAAAAAAAACCCAGAACAGATCAAAATCCTTATCTCTTTAATTCCCTAGCGCAATGATGTTTTTTTTGGTTTCATTTCAACCATGAACATCCTACGGTGCGTCATTTTACCTGCACCACTGTATTTCTTTACGTCTTTATTTTACAGACATCTCAGGAATAACTACCTGAATTTGGAAACAGTGTGTTTGAAATGAAAACGTACGGCTGCACTGGAGTGAAACAGGTTTGACCCCCCCCCCCCCCCCCCCTTTTTTTTTTTTTTTTTTTAAAACGTGTTACAAGCAGATTATGAAGAGAGAGAGAGAGAGAGAGAGAGAGAGAGAGAGAGAGAGAGAGAGAGAGAGAGAGAGAGAAGAAGAAGAAGAAGAAAGAAGAAGAAGAAGAAGAAAGAATGAAGAAACCAATATGTTTTTCATTTTAAACGGCCAGTGACCTGTTTCCAAAATGACCAACAGGACAAGGTATCGTTCACTACTGAGCGTTGTTTTCCTGCACACAGAACAAACAACAACAACAACAACAACAACAACAACAACAAACAACAACAACCAAGTGTAAGCCCATCGTCATCGTTATCAGCAGTTTCACATCTCTTCCAGTTATTATCATTTACATATGTCACCTCAACGTCTACAGCCTTAATTACCTTTCCACACAAGGATCCTTGTCTAGAAGGGATACAGAGCATCCACCATTCTCTTGCCGTCTGGCTCCCAGACAATTGGTACCGGAGAGGATTTGTCCCCCCTTTCACCAGTCATTGAACTGACAGAACTTGATGCCTGTATAAGAGCACAGGGAAGGAGAATAAGCGACTTGATTAAAATAGATCCCTGCCAGTCGCTAGTGGCACATCTTTTGATTTTGTCTGATGCTGCATCAGTCTGGACTTAACACTGTGGTTCTGAAAACTTGAAATTGAATTCCAACAGGGCGAAGCCAATCAGATGATGCAGGCTATAGTATGTACACCCACAAACTGTTGGCTTCTAACATGGGTTTTGAAATAGAAGACAGCCTTAATTCATCCCATTTCCCCATAGAGTCAAAAAGTTACAGTGGCATTATGAGGTAACATATGTAGTGTACATGTGCAGGTCAGTTTGGGCGTTCTGCCCCTATCAGTAAAGGATCAGGAAAGGGAAGAGGAAATAAAGAGGTGGGGTGGTGGGAAGTGAGGCTGTTCCAGGAATCCGACCCACCCACCTCTTCCCATTTCGTTTCGGGTAATATACTAAAAGAAGCACTTAAATTAGCGTATGAAAAATGTCAAGGCTTCGAATACCTGATTAGGAAACTATTGCAAGGTGAGATGAGTGCACTCAGTCACGGGCTTATGTGCACGCTGCACACACACACACACACACACACACACACACACACACACACACACACACACACACACACACACATCCTGGCCATCGAGCTTGCAGCAATTAATAGCTCTTCAAATGATTCATTCCCGTCCTCTCTCACACACCCATCACCCCATCCTTTTACACACACCCCCCCCCCCCCCCCACTTTCTCTTCTTCTCTTCTGCTCACAACATTTTTACAGGAATTTTGACTAAAAGCAGATCTCCTTCCACACCCCCACTCCGCTCCTAACCCACGCTCCGCCCCACTCCCTTCCCTCTTTCCACTCCTCGTTTCTTCTCCGCCCCCCTGCCCCCCCACCCCCCCCCCCCCCAAAAAAAAAAAAAAAAAAAAAGAAAAAAAAAGTAAGATAAAGAAAGAAAGAAAAACATTTTCACCACTTAAGACATCCAGACAGAAACTTGATGCTTCCCCCTCCTTGCCGGGGTAACCCATCCCTGCCCATGTCTTGCATTGATTCCGACAGTGAGAATCCTCGGCATTTCAATTACCAAGAGGACAGCATGGTGCCTAGAAAAATTGTAATGGCAGCGCAAAATGAGGCACGATATCGTTGATGGCCTTTAGCCCTGGGAGACACCATTGCTCTTGTTTGTACTGGAGATGACTTGGAATTTAGAAGGGAAAAAACCAAAGAAGTGAAAGAAGATGAATCACAGACTGAAGTTGTTGAAACATGAATTTTTACCTCTGTCTCTTGCATGAATAGATCCATATCTTGATGGATTCAGATCACCTGTGGGAGAGAGAGAGAGAGAGAGAGAGAGAGAGAGAGAGAGAGAGAGAGAGAGAGAGAGAGAGAGAGAGAGAATTAACGTATCACTAATTTGTAAGTTTGGACTTAATTTAAGTTGGAAAACTGAACTATGTTCATTTAGAAAGTATTTATTCAAACACTGATTTTAACGTGGTGACAGCCGTGATGTGGCCCTTTGCGGTCGGCTTGGCTATAAGCAACATAACCTTACCCATTCAAACACTGTAAATAAGAAAAAAAAAATAGGCTGCGGGCGGAGTGGGGGCTGGGGGGAGGGATGGGGAGGGGGGAGATAGTAGCCGAACACAAAACAGCATTGATTTTGTTTCTTCTTGGGCCGCCCAACAGCACCAGGAGCACCAACACTCACCCCGTGTCAGCGCAGGTACCCCAGCCCTACTCCTAATTTCCTTTGGCGTGGACTCCTGTTTTTTAAGCGACGAGATGCCTGTAATGTTCTCTCACCATTTAACGTGTCTGCATGTGCCCTTTGTTTCTTTTTTTTTTTTTCATGGAAAGGAGCTGCCTCCACTCACCATCCTCTGTCGCTGATGAACCCTGTCCTCGATGATCTCCTGAGAAAGTTTGGCAAACGGGAGGAAAAGAAATGTGGACTGATCTGACATCTAAGAAAAACCCGAGTCCCTCATGAAACATCGTTTACCTGTCTCAGCACTTTTGTTCTGCAACCAGCGTTTCCCAGCGTTATCTCTTCCACAGTGGCTCTCTTCAAATGTTTGTAACGAGATCATTAGTGAAGACATTCTCTTTTCCCGGTGTATGTAACAAAGGAAAATGCCTGTATTTTTCCAAGTCTGCACTGCTGTTCTTCCTACGAGAAAGGGGTAAAAACCTTACAGTTGATGATCCTTTGATTAGTGTACATGATAAGACATCAGCATACAGTCTGGTCAGTACAATGGTGCGACTTGTAGCGTTGAAAAGGTTAACGGACATGATACCAGTCCAATGGTGATTTGGTTTCTGGTCCACAATCGCTTTCATTTTCTTCTGCGTTCTATAACCGCTAACTGAACTCAATGGTATTGGGTCCCACGACTTTTGAAATTAGCTATCTTTCCATTTCCATGGAAAACCCAACAAATTCCATGTTTCTGTCGCGCAAGCTGTCAGCATCAGCCGCAAGTGTACGAAATGTGTTCCAGATTCTGCATCCCATTGCCAGGTTTTAATTTTTATGGGGCAGATCCCGGACTCATTACGGACAGATGCAGTGTCACTAAAACTCTCCTGTCCAATCGTCTGCTAGGAAATGTTCTCATGGGATGATTTACCCTCCTTCACACATGAAGAGGTCAGCAGTCAAGTGGTTAGTTACTCCGGCTGTGAAGCTAATGGTCGCGAGTTCGAATCATTCGTGGGATGGGATTTGGATAGTTTTAAAGTTTCAGTCTGCCTATCAGGCAGCGAATGTGTATCTGATTCCGGTCAGCCAGGATTAAGGCAGCAGTAGGACAGGGTTGGATTTCACCGTCTATAATACCATGCCGTGGACAGGGTGAATCTCTAGAAGATTAAAACAACAAAAAGGGCAATAACTATGGGCCTGGAACCTTTAAACCTTCAGTACAAAACCTCCTGATATTTGACGCATAATTATAAGC